>JAVTVY010013009.1:0-52650 GCA_036873755.1 Hanleya hanleyi
AAGAAGGAACTCTCTGAAATGGCGACTTCTGATTGGACAAGAATACATCTAACGGACAGGAATGAATAGGACAGATGCAAATGGCGGTCTCTGATTGGACAAGAGTCTTTCTTGAATTGTAAACATACCCAACGCGGCTCCCCCAGCGTGGGTATGTTATGATGGAGGGGAAAATAAACTATATGAAAAAAAAACTTGTTGTTGTTGTTCCCTCATGTGTCATCCTTGTTGTTGTTGTTTTCTCTCTCTCTCCGGTCTATATCATGGCGTCAAAACGTCTAGCAGGACCCATACAAGGACCAGTTTTCGACACTAGGTGACCACATCCCGACGGAATGGCCAGTTTTCGACACCGGATGTGCCGCCATCTTGAACATACGTGCCGCCATCTTGGATATGGCCCATAATGCACCGGGTCAAAATACTCGCTTCTGATGCCATCTTGTACCCACCTCCCACCAAATCACACTCGCGGCAGCGCATGCGCAGAATGCCGATAGTTCAGCCCCATATCCAGCCCATCAGATGCCCCTTCACGAATGCTTCACTTTGATACCTCACTCGACCCCATTGGACCATTAGGGGCTCCCCTAGCTCCAAAACGTCTATTTCCATACCCTTGGGTAACCACGCATGCGCAGAATGCCGATATTTCAACCCCACGCCCAGTCCATCAGATGCCCCTTCACGAATGCTTCACTTTGATACCTCATACGACTCCATTGGCCCATTAGGGACTCCCCTAGCTCCAAAACCGCTATTTCCATACCCTTGGGCCACCGCGCATGCGCAGAATGCCGATATTTCAACCCCACACCCAGCCCATCAGATGCCCCTTCACGAATGCTTCACATCGATACCTCACTCGACCCCACTGGACCAGTAGTCAATCTCCTAGCTCCAAAAAGGCTATTTTCATACCCTTTGGCCTCCGCGCATGCGCAGAATGCCGATAGTTCAACCCCGCGCCCAGCCCATCAGATGCCCCTTCACCTAACCTTCAATTTGATACCTCACTCGACCCCATCGGACCCTTAGGGGCTCCCCTAGCTCCAAAAAGGCTATTTTCATACCCTTCGGCCGCCGCGCATGCGCAGAATGACGATATTTCAACCCCACACCCAGCCCATTAGATGCTCCTTCACCTAACCTTCACTTTGATACCTCACTCGACCCCATCGGACCATTTTATCTAGGGACTACTTTTTCACCGCGGAAGCTTTTTTCCGAGACCGAATCACCGCCAAAACCACGGCCAAACTGCATCACCGCGCATGAATACATTTTTTTTTTTTTTTTTTTTTGCCGTAACTTTTTTTTGCCCGAACATGCCCGAACATGCCGTCCAAATAACATTTAATCCAGATTTACATTTATGTTATGAAACAGTGAAAAATAAAACAGAACATCTCTAATTTTCAGCCAAATGGAAATTTGAAATCTAATACACAAATTCCTTGCAATAATGAATAGGGAAATTGTATCTGCTATATAGTACAAATTAAACAGTACTAAATTCTTAAATTTTAAACCTTTAAGCTAGTAATTTGATATCAAGTTCAGAAATCCATCTATGTAAATGAAGCTGTTCAGTTTGGACAGTATAGATATTTCGTTCCATTTGGACAGTAAAGCTATTTCCTTCCATGTAGGTATGTTATATTCTATGTGCTAATATAGCCAATATATTATGTTTTCCCATAACACACATAATATTAACAGTTCTAAATTCTCTAGTTTTCAATCGGTGTACTTGAAATTTAAAAAATGATCATGAAATGTATCTAAGTTTATGGATCTCTTCGGTCTGGGGAGTAACCATCTTGTACCCACCTCCCACATCTCACTGACACTGGCGGCCATCTTGTACCCACCTCCCACATGTCACTCACACTGGCGGCCATCTTGTACCCACCTCCCACATCTCACTCACACTCGCGGCCATCTTGTACCCACCTCCCACATCATGACACTCGCGGCCATCTTGTACCCACCTCCCACATCTTACACTCACTCACACTCGCGGCCATCTTGTACCCACCTCCCACACATGATGAACAGCTCTCACAGATTTAACAAACATGGGAGACAGTAATGCACTGTTACAATGATCACTGTCATAACATGCACATAAACAGACTCACAGTGAGTGATGAACAGCTCTCACAGATTTAACAAACTACTCGCGGCCATCTTGTACCCACCTCCCACATCTCACTCACACTGGCGGCCACCTTGTACCCACCTCCCACCAAATCACACTCGCGGCCATCTTGTACCCACCTCCCACATCTCACTCACACTGGCGGCCATCTTGTACCCACCTCCCACATCTTGCACTCACTCACACTCGCGGCCATCTTGTACCCACCTCCCACACATGACACTCGCGGCCATCTTGTACCCACCTCCCACACATCACGCATGCGCACACCGCCCCAATACCGCCCCATTTTACACACTTATGACGTCACACAAGGTTCTGCGCATGCGCAGTGAGGCGCTATTACGCCAATTTACGCCTTGTATACTACTGGCGTGTGTACCATTTAAACTGATGGCTTTCTATTGAAACGTGCTTCGAATGAAAAGAATAAACAGCTGTGTGTTCCGGGTTCACACGGGTTCACACGGGAACAACCGAGTAGTTTAGGATTGACCTATATCCGGATCCTTTAGCAATACCATTGATGGGCTGCATGTACTGACTTGTATTTGGGGTTTTTCCATCACGGGGAGATCAGGTGATAGTTCAAGGTCACATTGAATGATAGGAATGCGTGTAGTGACCTGTTCATCCGTGGTTTACATCCGGGCACTTATATCCGGGTCCTTTAGCTGTGTGTTCCATACGGGTTTACACGGGAACAGTCGGGTAGTTACGGAGGTGACAGAAGAGACACGGAGTAGTAGTATATAGAAGACGGCAGAGCGCGCATTGACCTCTTTGCACTTAAACTTGTGGCGGTCACGTGGTGGAGGTCAAAGGTCATTGAGTGCACTTGAGCTGACCTGTATCCTTTCATCTCGTCTCTGACCTTGGAACATGTTTAGACATGTTAGGGATTCCTCCGCGGTGATGCGGTTTGGCGGTGATGCGGTCTGCCTCCGCGGACAGAAAGTAGTCCCAAGTATGTAGAGGGCTGAGGGTATGTCTGGCTGTATGGAATGCATGTATCGACTTGTGTCTGGGTTTTTTCCATCACGGGGAGTGCGCAGGTGTATGACGTCACTTCCGGTCTGTGTGAATCGGGCGTGACCTGGGTATGACTGCATCGGATGTACTGCCTTCTGGGTTTTTTCCATCATGCGGCGGTCACGTGATTAGGAGTGCATGTACGGACGTGTGTGCCGTCCATTCATTTGAGTCGGGGACTTGAGGTCCCTACGGAAGGATTTTGCAAGTCATGGGTGAGTGTATGTAAAATGAGGATTTGTCTCGAAAATATAAAAAGCGAAACACGGGCTTTACCTCTAAAATAGGGGGAAACCCCTATCAACTCTATCCCAAAGGGCTAATATCGGTCCCTGGCTTATCGGGTTCTGCCTGGAGTGGGGGTATGTAAAATTAGGATTTGTCTTGAAAATATAAAAAGCGGAACACGGACTTTACCGCTAAAATAGGGAAAAACTCCTATCAACCCTATCCCAAAGGGCTAATATCGGTGCCTGGCTTATCGGGGCCTGCTGAGAGAGTGGGGGAGTGGGTGTATGTAAAATTAGGATTTGTCCCGAAAATATGAAAAGCGGAACACGGACTTTATCCCTACAATAGAGGAAAACTCCTATCAGCCCTATCCAAAAGGGGTCATATCGGTTCCCGGGCTTATCGGGGCCTGGGTGCATGGGTGGGTGCATGTAAAATCAGGATTTTTCCCGAAAATATAAAAAGCGGAACACGGACTTTACCCCTTCCATAGATGAAAACCCCTATCAATCCTATCCCAAAGGGCTAATATCGGTCCCCGGGCTTATCGGGTTCTGCCTGGAGTGGGTGTATGTAAATTTAGGATTTGTCCCGAAAATATAAAAAACGGAACACGGACTTTACCCCTAAAATAGGGGTAAACCTCTATCAACCCTATCCAAAAGGGCTAATATCGGTCCCCGGGCTTATCGAGACCTACCTATCAAGTCAATCGGGTGGGTGTATGTAAATTTAGGATTTGTCCCGAAACTATAAAAAGCGGAACACCGACTTTACCCTACAATAGGGGAAAACTCCTATCAACCTTGTCCCAAAGGGGTAATATCGGTCCCTGACTTATCGGGGTCTGCCTATCAAGTCATGGGTGGGTGTATATAAATTTCCTCCGGAAAAAAGCGGAACCCGGACTTTACAATAGGGGCATGTATTATACAATATACGGGAAAATGCCTGTATGGGGTATGGGGGGGTGGTCAATTTTTTGGGGGGGTTTTACTATGGGTTGTTTGGTCTCGTTTTTCTCGTCTCGCCGAGAAAAACACAATGGGAGGGGTCCCGGTGCTGAGCGGTGAAATTTTTCGAAAAGTACCGGGTAGGTCTGGATATAGGCCCATACTGGCTATGGAGGTATAGGTCCATCCTGGGATTTTTTTTGTGAGTTTCACTATGGGTTGTTTGGTCTTGTTTATCTCGTTTCGCCACGAAAAACACGATGGGAGGTGTCCCGGAGCTAAGCGGTGAAATCTTTCGAAAAGTACCGGGTAGGTCTGTATATAGCCCCATACTAGCTATGGGGGTATAGGTCCATATCCTTGGTCCGAATGCGTCGTGTGAGGTGTCATCTTGTAGCAACGCCCGCCAACGTCAAGCTTAACGCTTCAACGCCCTGGTGAAATAGCTCAGAAGTTCTGATTTTCTAGATATTCCATGGAATTGTCACTAATTCTTCGAAATGCAGTGACGCCCGTCAACGCTCGTAGTTACGCCTTAACGCCCTAACATAACGCCTTGACGCCATGATATAGACCGGAGAGAGAACAACAACAACAAGGATGACACATGAGAGAACAACAACAACAAGAAGTTTTTTTCATATAGTTAATTTTCCCAAATGTTACATCATACCCACGCTGGGGAGCCGCGTTGGGTATGTTTACAACTCAAGACCTTTGACCCCTGCGCGCAATTTTTATCCGGTATTGTTAGCGCGCGCCGGGGTCAAAGGTCAGTTCCGGTCACGTGAACGGAAGCGGAAGTGACCTCACAGAGGTCATATGCAAATGTCACTTCCGAGCTCTGAGCTCCACACGCTTTGAGCTCCAAGAGCTCCGATCCAAGAGCTCTGCCACACGGAAGCTCCCACCACCACCACCGGGCGTTGACGCCCGTCAACGCCCGGTGGTGGCGGTGGTGGTGGTGGTGGTGGAATGTGGCGGTGTGTGTGTGTGTGGTGGTAGTGTGTGGTGGTTGTGTTGATGGTGGTGTCTGTACATATAAGAATGAACAGGTGTCCCTCATCAGTCGTTATGTATTGGTCGAATTGGCACCCAGACTACGACGGGCTTTACGTCAGCAGTATGTCGACCTCGTGACCCATATGAAATTGTTGGATAAGAACCCAGTCCATATGGAAATTGAAAGAACAGCGTCGATGTTGAAAACCTCGGGCATGAACTGGAAAGCGGCGTATGTCAGAGCAATAGCACAAAAGAAACATTTGTTCGAACGCATCATTAAACGACGTTAAAGCGCTAAGAAAGTGTGTTAAGGCGTTGAGACGGGCGTTAAGGCGTAACGACGGGCGTTGACGGGCGTCACTGCATTTCGATGAATTGGTGTCAATTCCATGAAAATCAGAGCTTCTGAGCTAATTCATCAGGCCGTTGAAGCGTTAAGCTAAGCGTTGATGGGCGTTACTGTCTATAAAAGCAAGCGTATTTCCAAAAACACGCACAGTCGACGTTCAACCGTCAACATGGCTTATATTTGCTCTGAGTGCGAACGCACGTTCACCAGACATTACGATATGATGCGACACCTGAAAAATATACATGGGATTGAAGACTCCGAGGAGTCCGTTGAGGCGGATGCTGATACAGAGACTGCTGAGAGTGTATCGACTGATACCGAAACAGAGATTGCCGAGAGTCTATCTAGTGATACGGAGAGCTTGACCTCAGATAGTCAGCCTACGTCCGTGGAAAGTGATGCAGTGGAAAGTGATGCAGAACCTACCTTCTGGGGTCGTATTGTGACAGCAGCTATCAATACTTACGCTGCAGCGATCGAGGACGCCGGAGAGGATAATTTACAAGAGGCGTACACCGAAATGCGCTCCGCATCAGGAAAACAGCCATGGCGATCTATGAACAGTATACCTTAATACCGCTTGAAATGAAAGGCGACCGCACGCACAGGTCCATCATGAAGACCAAGCGTCACTTGGAAGAGGCTATGGGACTACCACCCACCGAGGCCCTGGAAAATGCGATCAGAATGCGCAAACAACTGTTTCAGGACATGCTACCCGAAGAATATCCAGGCCTGCCCGACGACGCTTCACACCGAGCAAAGATGGAACTTTCTGAAATGGCGACAGACAAGAGCAACCGAAAATACATCTAACGGACAAGAAGGAATATAACAGATGCAGCGCCAAATGGCGGCTGATTGGACAAGAGTTTTCTTGAGTTGTAAACATACCCAACGCGGCTCCCCAGCGTGGGTATGATGTAACATTGGGGAAAATAATCAATATGAAAAAAACTTCTTCTTGTTGTTGTTCTCTCATGTGTCATCCTTGTTGTTGTTGTTCTCTCTCCGGTCTATATCATGGCGTCAAGGCGTTATGTTAGAGCGTTAAGGCGTAACTACGAGCGTTGACGGGCGTCACTGCATTTCGAAGAATTAGTGACAATTCCATGGAATATCTAGAAAATCAGAACTTCTGAGCTAGTTCACCAGGGCGTTGAATCGTTAAGCTTGACGTTGGCGGGCGTTGCTACAAGATGACACCTCACACGACGCATTCGGACCAAGAATATGGACCTATACCCCCATAGCTAGTATGGGGCTATATACAGACCTACCCGGTACTTTTCGAAAGATTTCACCGCTTAGCTCCGGGACACCTCCCATCGTGTTTTTCGTGGCGAAACGAGAAAAACAAGACCAAACAACCCATAGTGAAACTCACAAAAAAAATCCCAGGATGGACCTATACCTCCATAGCCAGTATGGGCCTATATCCAGACCTACCCGGTACTTTTCGAAAAATTTCACCGCTCAGCTCCGGGACCCCTCCCATTGTGTTTTTCTCGGCGAGACGAGAAAAACGAGACCAAACAACCCTTAGTAAAACCCTCTCAAAAAATTGACCACTCCGCACATACCCCATACAGACATTTTCCCGTATATTGTATAATACAGGCCCGGAGGAAATTTATATACACCCACCCATGACTTGATAGGCAGGCCCCGATAAGCCAGGGACCGATATTACCCCTTTGGGACAAGGTTGATAGGAGTTTTCCCCTATTGTAGGGTAAAGTCGGTGTTCCGCTTTTTATAGTTTTGTGATAAATCCTAAATTTACATACACCCACCCGATTGACTTGATAGGCAGGTCCCGATAAGCCCGGGGACCGATATTAGCCCTTTTGGATAGGGTTGATAGAGGTGTTCCGTTTTTTATATTTTCGGGACAAATCCTAAATCCGCTAACATGTCTAAACATGTTCCAAGGTCAGAGACGAGATGAAAGGATACAGGTCAGCTCAAGTGCACTCAATGACCTTTGACCTCCGCCACGTGACCGCCACAAGTTTAAGTGCAAAGAGGTCAATGCGCGCTCTGCCGTCTTCTATATACTACTACTCCGTGTCTCTTCGGTCACCTCCGTAACTATCTGACTGTTCCCGTGTAAACCCGTATGGAACACACAGCTAAAGGACCCGGATATAAGTGCCCGGATGTAAACCACGGATGAACAGGTCAGTACACGCATTCCTATCATTCAATATGACCTTGAACTATCACCTGATCTCCCCGTGATGGAAAACCCCCAAATACAAGTCAGTACATGCAGCCCATCAATGGTATTGCTAAAGGACCCGGATATAGGTCAATCCTAAACTACTCGGCTGTTCCCGTGTGAACCTGTGTGAACCCGGAACACACAGCTAAAGGACCCGGATATAAGCCCCCGGATGTAAACCACGGATGAACAGGTCAGTACACGCATCCTATCATTCAATATAACCTTGAACTATCACGTGATCTCCCCGTGATTCCCCAAATACAGTGCATGCATAAGTCACGCCCGATTCACGCAGACCGGAAGTGACGTCATACACATGCGCACTCCCCGTGATGGAAAAACCCCAGCCCTAACATGTCTAAACATGATCCAAGGTCAAAGACGAAATGAAAGGATACAGGTCAACTCAAGTGCAGTCATTGACCTTTGACCTCTGTCACGTGATATGCAAATTTCTGAGTTCAAAGGTCAATGGGAGGGTTAATCAACCCTATATACTACTATCGAGACTTATAGATTGGGTATAGGCATTCATAAGACCGCACCATTATAGCACTTAAATCTGTTAAAGTACGAATACGGCAAGGATTTTCTTTGAAGACAATATTTCGCACAGAATACTTTTTCTCGTGTGTTCCTTTTTTGTAGTTTTTTATCGAGCCCGTAGCTTTAGCTGCGGAGAGCTCGATATAGGTGCCACAATGATGTCCGTCTGTCTATCTGTCTATCTGCAGGACGAAGTAAATGTTAAAGTTTTGGACTTAGAAATTTTTCTATCAGGACCAAGTAAATGTTAAAGTTTGATCCTAAGGCCTGCCCGACCGCCGAACCCTCATATTTCAGATGCTTGGATCGGGCTACACATACTGAACCCATCCACTACCCTGGGGGAGCATGTCCCCACCCCTAGAACCCCAGGACCAAGTAAATGTTAAAGTTTTGGACTTAGAAAATTCCTGACACAGCTTCTCGGCCTCACCTATGTCTCCTAAACTAAGGCCAACCCGACCCCCTGAACTCTCATCTATTCCAAATGCTTACATCGGGCTACAGATATTGAACCCAAGCATTACCCTCGGGGAGCATGTCCCCACCCCTGGGACCTCAGGACCAAGTAAATGTTAAAGTTTTGGACTTCGAAAATTTCTGTCCACAGCAACTCGGCTTCAACTATGTCTCCTGAACTAAGACCATCCCGACCCCCCGAACTGTCATCTATTCCAAATGCTTACATCTGGTTACACTTTTTGAACCCATCCACTACCCTCGGGGAGCATGTCCCCACCCCTGGGGCACCGAGCCCCACCCTCCATCTCTTAAACTAAGCTTCGCCCGACCCCATACCCATATGTAGTCTGGGAGCTTAGATCATGCTACACTTATTCAACTTATCCACTACCCTCGGGGAGCATGTCCCCACCCCTGGGGCACCGAGCCCCACCCTCTATCTCCTAAACTAAGCTTCGCCCGACTCCATACCCATATATAGTCTGGGAGCTTAGATCATGCTACACTTATTCAACTTATCCACTACCCTCGGAGAGCATGTCCCCACCCCTGGGGCACCGAGCCCCACCCTCTATCTCTTAAACTAAGCTTCGCCCGACCCCATACCCTGATATAGTATGGGAGCTTAGATCATGCTACACTTATTCAACCTATCCACTACCCTCGGGGAGCATGTCCCCACCCCTGGGGCACCGAGCCCTACCCTCTATCTCTTAAACTAAGCTTCGCCCGACCCCATACTCTTGTATATTCGGAGAGCTTAGATCATGCTACACTTATTCAACCCATCCACTACCCCAGGGAGCATATCCCCACCCCTGGGGTACTGAACCCCACCCTATATCTCTTAAACTAAGCTTCGCCTGACCCCATACCATCATGTATTCAAGTAGCTTACATCATCATACACTTATTCAACCCATCCGCCATCTACACTTATTCAACCCATCCACTACCCCCGAGAGCATGTCCTCACCCCCGGGGGCATAGAGCCACACCCTCTATCTCTCATATACCCTTATATATTCTGGGAGCTTACATCATTCTACACTTATTCAATGCATTGCCTGACCCCATACCCTCATATTTCAAATTTTATATCTCTTATATGTGAAACTAACCTACTATTAGGTATGAGATGTAGTGTACATTGTATATACACACACACAACAAATGACCTACAATATATACTTTATAGTAATTACTTATAGTAATACATGTAGTTTGATGACATTATTTTGTTTCATAAGTACAATATTAAATAACCCGGCGGGGGAATCCCGCAGTATTGAACCTCTATCAGTTTTGAATTTCGTGTCGTCTTAAATGAAGGGCAAAATTCCCTTCAATTTTGCTATCAAATCATTCTATTCCACATCATATGATTTAGCTTAAAGCTTTTACATGAACCATACTTGTGGTCCACACATTTAACTTATTATATTAATTAAAACTGAGTTTGTGGTGTCCCAGTTTTACCAGTGCACATTATTAGCATTACACATGTATGATTGAAAACATTATATTCTTGTATTTGCATACAAATGGGAGGGTTCACCCACAAGGCTGGTGTCCCATTCCATACTGTAAATGATACCTCTACTCCAACTATTATATTGTTAATAGCTCTGTCAGAAAAGGGATTATATAATTCACGTATCATGACACAAAGTTACACCAAGAAGTTCTGTGGTCCAAATTGCACGGTCAATTGTCCCTAACTATGCGCTGTATATGCTTACTTTGAAAAAGAAATGTAATCTTTATTTCAAGTTTTATAATATAGTTTCTTTTAATCCAACCTCAACATCACTGATATAGAAACCATATTTTTATGTATTGTCTTTTCAAATATGTGCATTGCCAATGATGTGCAACCTCAAATGATGTGCCACCCTAAAGGGCTCGATCATTTTGCGAAGCTGCATGTTTTTTCAGGTGGTTTATATTTATATCGAGGTAGATATATATCACTATCAGGGAAGGGATAGATAAATATGACAAATAGCAGTCGACCTAGATTCGTAAATGCTTATTGTCAAGTATAGGCCCAATGCTAGATGCTTTTATTAAAATAAAAATTAGATAAGCGACTGCAGCTGTTGGAGATTATGGGATACAATAATTTGATTTGTATGCAGTATCAGAACTTCTGGCAGTATAGATATTTATGTATAATATATAAGTACATGGCAGTGTAACTAACGTCACAGGACCAACGAAGTAGGATTTGATATGATTTAAGTGTGTACCTTACCCTGTCAGAAAGTAGGTCACATTGACCTTGATCCAATTAGGTCAGGTCACACTGACATTGACCTAATTAAGCGAATTTTCATGGTCTTAGGAGGCATTACGTGTTTTTGCCAATTTCGAGGTCTAAAGGCCACCTAAGTAGGTCAAATTTTCATCAAAAGTAGGTCAGCTCAGAACTTGCTGGTAATTCCCCCAAAGCACGTTCACGTGAAAAATAAAGTTTCTAATGCAACGGTTCTCCTTATTTTGCCAGAGAAAGGATTCGGATGGACTGACTCACTGACTCACTCATTACCGGACAATTTGAAAATGACGGCCTACTTCGTAGGAATATATTATTTTGATTTATTTACCTGACAAAGACGTCATTTTACATTTTACTGAAAATTGTTTCTTAAACATGTTAATGATTCTCAAATTGCAAATCTGAAGGACGTAAGCAATAAACAGCTATGCTTAGTTTCAAGTCACATTTACAATCAGACCAGTCTAGACTGTTTCAAACATAAATATGATAATGAAGTACAAAACATCAAAATTCTCGTATATGAGTATAGCAGCTGTTAATAACAGCAGTTCAAATGTAATCAGATACATGTATAAGTACATTCGATAGACTGGTACCAGATATATAATATTGAGATTATATGACGTCAGTGCTTTTAAATGTAACTGTGGTAGGCATATGTCTCTGTAACATTTTAGATAATTTAATAAAGTATTTTCCCAAAATTTCACTGTCTCAGGGGATTCAAAGCATTTCCGATGGAAGAGAAAACTACCAGATGTCTTCGTGGTCTCCTATTTGACGTCAGAAAGGCGTCCTAGATACTTCGAGCGTACGCTGTCCTGCACTGTTTGCGAGATATTGCGGCAATGCAAGGACGAAGTAGGTTTGTGAAATTGTATTATAATTCCTATAATTTATTAGATTATCTTCAATATGACATAAACTTGCCGTCACAGTTATACTTTATGTTTTCAATCCCGCATTGGACAGGTTAGAGCAATCCCGTTCTCTAAAATGGAGGTGAAAATGGTCGTTTTTGCTCAATAAATCCGTTCACATAATGAATTCAGCAAAATCATCTTGAGGCGCACACAGATATATATATATCCGCATCAAATGGTAGTAAAAAAATTGATTGTTATCTATCTAATTTGCATAATAATAGGACAAACATCTGTCGCGCTGTTTAAACAACATTGACTGGTTCTACAAATGGCAAATTAATTTTAGATAAATTAATGCGACTGAAGTTTTGAAGCATTGGTTAATTGGGAGTCAAAAGTTATTGAGCAAAAACGACCCTTTTTACCTGCATTGTAGAGAGTGGGATCACCCTAACCTGTTGGAACAACGAAAGAAGAAAAGGCAACTTCGAATACATGAAATAGGGACGAAAAGTTCATTCTGTCTATTCTCAATCAGCTTTTCCATCCCTATTTCTTGCTTTTCTTCTCCACTATTGCAATCAAAGGATGACAACTTTTCATTCAACTCCATAAACTGATATTAATTTATACGCGGATGATCCAGTTAATAAATGTATAGAAACAGCAAACTCCAAAATCTGAATTTACAGTAGCGTATGAACTTTGATGAAATCTGCCGTACACTCGAATAATTTGAATTTAGTATAACCCAACGTAACATTATTATGTAATACGAAACATATTTATGAAATGCTACAAATAATCAGCAACTATTAAAAAATATATATATAAAAATACATGAAGAATATAGACGTAATACTATTGTCACAGGTTTATGACTAATACCGATTCATCTTGCGCCATTCAAATGCGTCAAAAACTAAAAAATAGCTTCAAGAACAAGTCAACAAGTATACACTGTTTGATCTGGTTTGGTCGAGTCGGCCCCCAACAAAATTGGTCGCTTTTGATCCATCAATTTTGGGTATACGTATCCAATGTGATTGGGTCGAGTGGATACATTTCATCCAAGAATTGGGGTCGACGGGTGTATAGTGGATAGATAACTGCGACTGCATCCTTTGGTGTCAAAATCTCGATCCAGAATTATTGGGTCGGAATGAATTTGACCCAATTAAAATTGGGTCGGAATAAATTTTGATTCCAGTATCATCTGGGTCGAGATTTTTACCCAAAAATATTGACCAAATATTCTTGCGCCGAAGACCCATCGAACCAAACTTCTTGAGTCGCAGCGACCCGATAACTTTAACAGTGTACTAACTACTCTTAAAATAGTTTCTTAAGATTCTATCCATAGTAGAAGATAAATCATAGTACCAATAGACAACCTGAGCTAGGAAGTTCGAATTAGGTCGAATATCAAATGCAGATATCCAGCCTAAACCACTGCATCAAGCGACAGGGTACAACGAGGGTATGCGGGTACAGGCTAGAACGTCCGGGGACTGAGAGTGTCCGGCACCTATCTTCTAACCCAGCTAGGATAATTTTCTCCACATTGGGGATAAGTGTCCATCCTTGGTTGCAATAGAAAAGGATATATGAAAAGGGACACTAATCGCCAGGACATTCTTATCCATCACACAGGCCGCTATACCAATAATATGGTGTTCTATTTGTGCCAATTTGATCTCGCGCGTCGACTTGCAAAACTCGACGCGCAACGCGAAAAGTCGACGTCGCGCTTTAAAAGGCGACGTCGCCCTCTCCGTCGCGCGTCGGTTAAAGACATAGGCCAAAACTCGACGTCGTGTTTCAAAAGTCGCCGTCGACTTTTGCCCTATCTCTTAACATTGTAAAAGTCGACGCGCGACGGAGAGGACGACGTCGCCTTTCAAAATGCGACGTCGACTTTTCGCGTCACGCGTCGTGCGTCGCCTTTTTGAAGAATCAAAACTCGACGCGCGACGGAAAAAATCGACGTCGCGTTTTAAAAGGCGACGTCGCCCTCTCCGTCGCGCGTCGGGTTTTATAATGTTAAAGAGATAGGCCAAAACCCGACGTCGTGTTTCAAAAGTTGACGTCAAGTTTTGGCCTATCTCTTTAACATTGTAAAAGTCGACGCGCGACGGAGAGGCCGACGTCGCCTTTTAAAACGCGACGTCGACTTTTCGCGTCGTGCGTCGCGCGTCGAGTTTTCCAAGTGGACGCGCGAGATTAACTTGGCACAAATAGAACACCATACAATAACTTGACATGGAGCGCGTTTGGAAACTGACGTGGACGTTTGAACATTGCCAAAGCAAAAATGAGAGCGAACCCTTCCAGCTAAGTCACTGAAATCACAGGACCACGCCCCAAATCACAGGACCACGCCCCAAATCAATAGAACAATGCTGATTACTCGATGTTGAATCGATATTTTTGATGTTACACGCTACCGTTTATTTTACACATATCTTATTATGTTTATATCCAATTATTCTTAGGATGTCACTTTCTTGATAAAGCACAAATACAAGTGCTGGATGGGTCAGTCCCGTGAGAGAATCGAACCAGTGCCCTCCGACTTTGGCGCCAAATCGCCAGCAGTAAATGCAAGCGATCCAGACCACTCGGAACCTCAGCTTCCACAAAAGAGGAAGTTCGGAGACCGGACTCTGCGCCGCTTACCGTATCTTATTATATACCGCGGTCACAGGCCCTCAAAACAAGAGTTATGTGGGGTGTGGAATGTGGTATTACGGTGAAGTGTCGAAATATGGGGTCTCTATATATAACTCCATGCTTTATATAAAAAGGGTGTATTTTTATATAAAGCATGGGGTTATATATAGAGACCCCATATTTCGACACTTCACCGTAATACCACCGTCCATATAAAGCATGGGGTTATATATAGAGACCCCATATTTCGACACTTCACCGTAATACCACCGTCCATATAAAGCATGGGGTTATATATAGAGACCCCATATTTCGACACTTCACCGTAATACCACCATCCACACCCCCCAAAACTATTGTTTTGAGGGCCAGTGACCGGGGTGAAGGCGGCTGACGGGAATGCAGTGGTTCGATTCTCATTTTCAATGGCGCCGCTCGCCTCAGTCCCTCGGCGATGTTGATACTGACCAATCACAGCATTGCAATGTTCGTCTGTTGACGAGAAGAAGCAGAGGAAGTTCTCCCTCGACTTCATCCATTTTGTTCGGCCCACGTGATAATAGAGTTGCGTTTGCCGCCCGCATCTGCATGGTGTGAAACCCCCAGCAGCGGAGCGGTAAAATTCGCCAAGCCAATTCACCCTCGCCGCTTGCCGGATCCAGTGTGAAAAGGCCCTTACGCAGAGGTTATGTTCTGTAGACAGCAAGTTTCTCTGGCTGCCCTAGGAAATCAACAGGAAATGGCGCGAAAAGAGAGGCCTGTAATATTAAATGACAGGGAACTGCGGAAAACGTGTGCATACAGACTCGGTGTGATGATACTGGTACAACAGATGAAATGTATGGATATTAAAACTATATAATTCAGTGAGGTAGGTGGAAGGGTTCGATTTTTGCTGTAACAAGGTTCGAACGCGTGAGCTCTCCAAATCTATCTTTTGGTATAACGGCCTGTTCTGACAGCCCCCTAGTGCGGTGACCGTCAATATTTCGGACTACGTAGGTAGCTGCGGCCGAAAAATCTTCATTCGGTGAAGTATGCTGGCCCGTGCTCTATATATCATCTTCCTTTTATCCAGCCAATTTCTACGTTCCACTTCGAACCTGCCGTGATTTATCTGACCCCCTTCAGTGTTCAAAATCCGAGGTGTTGATTTCACCGCCGAACGAGAGACGAACCAATCAGAACGTAAACGTCGATTGTGAGTAGAGCGACATCATCCTCTATTTGCGGCGTCCTTCCTCGTAATATGGTATTTGTATTAGCCCACTGTATAGATCAGCCAATCAATAACACTCTTGTGCGACCCATTTCGGATTTCGAATGTTTTCGAGGTCAGTGACGTCTAGTGTCTATTTATAAGTTCTTTGAACATTGGAGGGGGCCAGATATATCAAGGGAAGTTCGAAGTGGGAACGTAAAAATTCGCTTGATAAAATGAAGATGTCTATAAAAATGGGAGGCAACTCTTGGTTCGGCGTGAAACAACTGCGTTGCATAATAGTATTGTTCAACGCTCTGCCGTGGTACATGACAATTATTCAACGGTATGACACTGAAGATCTCGTTTGACAAAATGACACGTGACATTCTCAATCAATGAAAACATTACGCGTCTACATGAGGTATAATAATCTACAATGCAAGTGATCATCCAGGAATTACAATGTTCAATTTTTATGCTAATAGTTGCTTCAACTGTCTCGTTAATAGATAATGTAACCAAATCTTACAGGAGAGACACAGGCCTTCAAAATTGTGCCCAAAAGCCAGTATAGGCGTTCATGTATAATAATAATTGTTGAGTTGATTGGTGTCGTAGTAAGTGGCCCTTCCTCCATCGTCAAACCCAAGAGACTGTTCCTTTACCAGGACAGAGAAACACGGACGATCCTCTGGCATCTGATTCCAGCATCTCTTGGTCATAGCGTCATGTCTGAATAAAGGAAGCAAAGGATTATGTGCGGTTGTTGCCTCTACAGGTGAGATAATATACATTTTTGATGGGAAAATAGAGCGGTGCATTGAAGAAGAAGTCACAAGACTCAATAAGCTCTTTCGCAGTTAGAATAATCGTGGGTAATAATGGCCCTCTTATTACTGTATGATGCTATCACTTATATCTCTCAAAATATGTATGACTGAAACAATGACATATTTCCTGGTTTATTTTACGTTAACTTCTCCAGTTTCATAACGATTTACCCAGTAGTTTTAGTAAAATAATTACTCAAAGTAGTCCGTACACTGGAAGCGAAAGTGAAATCGCTACCTCTCCGAGACCAGAACGCAGTACGTTTATCATGGTGGTGGTGGTGTATATTTGGAACAGGAATGTGAGTATACTTGTGTAAAATGTCAGCATTTCTGAAAACGTTCCCCTCAGAAGCCCTTTACGATTTTTGGCAATAACTTACTCATCCGGCATGAACTCAGGACGCTTCAGTCTGATCCCTTGTTTGAGTTTATTTGCCAAGTCCCGACTCCTGATGTTGGGGTAAGGCTGTTCTCCTGAAAATATAAAAACAGTATATACATCACAATCCACACTGGTGCCATACACTCGCATGCGCATGTATGTACATGTATATATAGATGCGGAATGCCCAAATTTTCTACATGTGTCGGACAAATTTAGTGAAGCAGCTTATGACATCGTGTCATCGAAGAATTGGATAATACTTGGATGAATGAAACTTTCATATACTGATCGTTTCTTCGTGCCTGAATCATAACCAGCCCCTTTCTTGAATTGTTGATTATGTTAAAGCGGGTGTTCCGCAAGGATCTTCTTCAGACCACTATTGTCAATGATATGCCAGATTATTAATTTCTATAAGCAGACTTTTTCGTCAGTGATGCCTCCATGCAGTTCTATTCAATCGACATGCAAGAAGCTTAAAGTGTTATGGACACTAATGCATTCACGTTTCACCTTTGGTTTGAACAATGGGTTCTAAATTTTAACCTGGACAAGACTGAAATGGTTATTTTGAGTAATCGATTAAATTATATTTATATTTGGGGAGTGGGGGGTTTTAAGTTGTAAGAACTTGTAGCGCGATCCCATTACATGTAATAAAATACGTTCAAACAAACAAACTTGAATGAGCATCAAGCTTGGCTCATGGTTTTACGTCCCTATCTTTCGCTGTTCCCATTTATACAGATCGGCTTAAGGTTGCTTTTTTTCACGTCACTTACCCCAACTCCAGATTTATTCTGACAAAGTTTCTGCCGACCTGGAAAAAATTCCGACTGAGATACTAAGGCTACGTCCGAGAATCCACCGTATTCTCGGGTCCGAATGTTAGATGTCGACGAATACTTTAATGTAGAGTCATATGATTGCTTTTTAGTCACCAGACGTCGTCAATTTTCCCCACCTCTTGCATATCGCTCCGCTAGACGTGGGTAGTCACACATGTCCAGCTAATCCTATCCTAAGTAGCTATATCGTCGCTATATGGTCGAAATACTGCTGAACGCAAGGCTACTCACTGGAACACACTTCAAAACTCACCAAGACTGAAGATCTCCCAGACCACTATACCATATGCCCACACATCACTCTGTTCTGTCCCATTCCTGGTGGAGCGTGCCTTCAGCAGCTCAGGGGCCATCCACTTCAATGGGAGTCGTTCCTATGGGTCAACATAGCAGATATAACTTAGATAACAGGCGCCAGATCCAGCGTTCAGTAATCAGTCGTCTGTGAAGAATTCATAAGACAATATTCACACCAAACTCCCATACGACAATGCCAGCACTCGGACTACCTCTTATAACCGGTTCTCGGTATGTCATTTCGCAACCCATTCAATTAAGCAGAATATATTCAGTTAAGGACAGCTATCCCCTTAGAGGCAGTTTTTGCACCCCCATGACAATTTATCGTCTGTATCAATAAATACGCAAGATAACCATAATAAACTATATATTTTATGAAAGCATACATCGTAGGGATTCCAACTATATGATTTGTATAACTGACACTGCTGCTGTGTAGAAAATATTCCAATTTTAAAAAATTAAAATGAAAACAATAGCGTCCATTTTTCAATTGAAATTTCATGAAAACTGTTGGTCTTGTTTCAACTTTGATGGTATGCCTAGGTAGGAGACAATTCGAACTAGTAAACTTTATCTCATTTTTTAAATTTTTGCCTGGTTTTGTTTTTATAGCTATTTTACTAAAATAAATTGAAAAAAATGTACTTTTTTACGGTCGCTTGTCTTAAAAGTTGAATTAAAAAACTAATCCGAACTTACAAAAAGTGAGATAGAGTTTACTAGATCACCTTAAGTAACAAGCATGCCAAATTTCAAAAGCGTAGCATGGATACTTTTCGAGAAATAAACGTTTAAATCTCGGATTTTGTACAAAAATGAAACGCTAGAAATCGGGCAAAATGTGTCCAGCTATACATCTGATGAATTAATCCCTATTTTTTGCTTGAATTCGATTGTCAAATACATTTTTAATCTGTCTGATGAGACCTACTCGAATTGCTGTTTATTCTGGATAACTATTACACTAAGTTTGTTTCATCAAGTCGGTTTAAAGTCCAATTTAAACTTTAAAAACCTGCTAAAACTTGTTCACACCTGTGTAGTTTACTTCACGGCGGGTGTCTGAGTGAAGTGTCACTGTCATAATTAGAAACAAAAATAAGGATGTTTGCATGGTTTCGATCAGAAGGGGGTACATTAATGTAAATAAGTAGGACTAATAGAGAATTAGCAAAAATAATAATAAATAAATTATAATAGAGAACATACAAAATGGTTTAAAACTTCCAGATAATATGTCTGTGTACACTAGCGAACTGATTGCTATAATAAAGGTTCTCGAATGGATCATCGAGCACAAACCAATCCGTGCGGTGATACTCAGTGACTCCCTTAGTGGACTCACATCCATCCAAAATTCTATATCTGACAGTAGACCTGATCTCATACACAAAATAGAATGTATATGTACACAAATACACAACGAGGGTATAGACGCCATTTTAGCATGGGTACCCGCGCATGTCAACATCAGAGGTAACGAAGCAGCCGACAAAACTGCCAAAGACAGTCTTGCTAAAACTACACACGATGTGCCAATAGGATTAGGATATAAAGAACTCAACACTATCATTAGACGCAAAATAGATAGCAAGTGGCAAAAGGAATGGAACGAAGAAGAACGTGGACGGTGGTTACATAAGATCCTTGATGGAGAGAAAAGACAAGCCCAGGGATTCCAGTTAGACAATAAACGTGATGACCGCATAATCACCAGATTAAGACTAGGCAAAACCGGACTTAAATCACATCTGTCCATGCTTCTGAAAAACACCTCACCATTCTGTACCGCATGCAACAATGTAGAAGAAACAATAGAACACGTGCTACTTGAATGCCCAATCCACAGCCAACAACGTGTGGCACTTAGAAACGAATTAAAAAAATTCAACACTCCCTTAACATTACCAGCGTTATTAAACCCTAAGCCCACCATTAGAAATCAGGTATTCAAGTCCTTAATAAATTTTATCAAAACTACTGGTTATTACTCCAGTATATAATACTACCGCCGTACATGCGCAGTCAGCATTTTTTTTTTTTTTTTTTTTTTTTTTTCCACATAATCAACTACTAGTACACCAAGTACTATGACACGATTTGATAGAGGCCAAATCATTCTTCAGACTTCAACAAATGGTATGGTTGCAGCGGAGTTACCTTGATACTGAGGGCCGCGTGCACCATAGCCATACAAAACATTATGGCCATAATAAACTATCCATACATAATATCCGGCCAAAATGTCACAGACACATTTTGAAATAAAATAGGCATGGCAACAACGGAGTTACCTTGATACTGAGGGCCGTTTGTTCCACTGTCCTACAAAACAAACGATGGCCAAATCTAATTGAATTCATGACAACATTAGCACGGCCAAATCGCATATAGCGAGCAGTATTCGGCATAAAATATAGGAAATGGTGATGGCGGAGTTACCTTGATACTGAGGGCCGACTATCTCATTGTCCTACAAATTCTTTATGGCCATCAAACGATAATGCATACAGAAATAATACAGAGCCGTTTATTTGTGTATTCACCTAGTACTGAATCTATCGAAATGTTTAGTTATTTATTCATTTGTTTATCTATTTACTCACTTAAGTATATATTGGTATTCATATTATGTGACTGACGGTCGGGGCGTGCCTGTTGTTGGGAGGAAGATATATAAAATTATTGCATCGAAAAACATTAGAAAACAAGAATGACTACAAGCCTTCTATTTCATATGATACAGGCACACCGAAGACCACAGACGAGTTGGACAAGACCTGAAACAGAAGACGGAAGACGATCACAGGAATACCAACAGCGCCTTGAGTGACAACGCCGCATAGCAAGAACACCCAGAATCAGAATACTCGACCCTAGACCACACCGACACGCTACTCCATAGATGACCCCGAACTGACGCCTTAACACAGAATATGATCCTTGGACTTTCACGCAATATAGGACGTAGACCTGCCGCCCTGTGCCCCGATACACACTCCAAGCAATTGTTACAGGCACAGATTTCTGGAAGAACCCACCCTGTTCCCAAGGGCGTCGTTAGTGAAGCCGATCCGAAAAATCCTGAAGACGCCCTTGGTTCTCCCAGTTTTTTCTGGACGGCTTTGTGCGTACAAAGGGGTACCAAGACAAAGGAATCATACACGCGATTACAGAGAACTCATATTTACCAGTATAACTTAACAAAAACCAAAAAGAGACTTACGAACTTACAGCGATTCTTATTTACTTCTATTTATATCTCCTACTAATCTCTCATTGTTATTTATTATTTATTTATTTATTTATTTATTTATATATTTAGCGCTGGAAAAGATATTCAATAAACAAAGTAATGTACCGCGAAATTCGAATAAAACATTGAGTTGATGGGCCGCGAAATCCGAATGGGAAGCGGCCCTTAAACTACAATTTCAATCAATCAAGAATTAGCTTACCATAATACTGCGGAAATGAGTTTTGGAAAGGGAAATTTAACAGACAAAAATAATAGTAGCCAAGCCCAAGCTAAGGCAATCTGTTTAATTGTTCCAGTGCCTCGGAAACTAAATTTTTAATCCTAATATTGAAGCACTTCTATTTATAATTTTTATTTCATTTTTTCACCAAATGTTAGAGGAAATAGTGAATATTTGAATGAAGAAATAAAAAAAAATGACCAATTTTGACCCTCTAAGGGGATAGCTATCCTTAAGCGATTAAGTGTGTTCTATTGTATTATTATTATTCGATAATCATATGACCCAATGCATGGCAAGTATGCTGAGCAGACAAGAAATGTTGTTTTACGCCAATCTAAAACGCTCGGCATGTTTTCTAAATAATTTTAGTGTTACAGTATAAGACACTTAATCTCCTACTGCTTAGCTGAGAATTCTGTTTAATCAAATGGGTTGAGAAATGACAAATCCGTCATTTTCCCCATATCCAGATTTGGCTAAAGGGCTAGTCTGGATAAACGAATAAAATATACCTGGAATTAGGGTATGCAATTAACAGGTTTCCACTGTACAAGAAAATGTCACATTCCTCGTCACATTAGTTTCTGTCAAGAAATTTATTAAAACAATGCGTGCTGATGCTATAGTATGTCCATTTTAATTAGTCGTCCACTTTGGAGCTTGTCGAAAATCAGTAGTTGAGTTTGCACAAATTTTCTCTTTTGTATCGTACAGAACAGACTGAAATCTACAAAATGACCATCACTACTCCGTGATATCGATAATATATCACGCTTGAAATAACTTTGTAATTCTCTCCATATAAAACTCAAGTACAGCTGTTTCATGTACCGGACCTTAGTTACATAGGGAGACGTCATAATGTATTCGTGTTAACTATACCACAAAGGTCAAAGATTCTATGTACGGTCATGGAGGTATGTGCGATTTATCATTTGTGCGACTGTTAACGACTGATTTTTGGCAAGCTTCAAAATAGACGAAGAATTAAAATGGACAGACTTTAGAATAAATACATAGATTTATCACTCGCTGTATAGGCACCTAAAAACATGAGCAGTGTAACTAACGTCACAGGACCTACGAAGTAGGGTAAGCATTAGGACTCCGACACGAACTGAACTCTTGGAAATCCCCACCCCCAGTTGAAATCCTGCCTATATTATGATGGGCACTGCCCAAGTCAGAATCACCAGTGATTTTCATCAAAAATCACCAGTAATTTTCATCAAAAGTAGGTCAGCTCAGAACTTGTTGGTAACAGTCTCCTAATGCGCCTTCATTCCAAAAATAAATAACGATCGCCGATTTAATTTTACAATTTTTTAACCAAAAGAAACAGATTGAATAATCAAAAGTTCAGTAGATTTCAGGCTTTACGTGTGAAAATACATTTACATCTCTTTAATGGTTTTCAGTGCCCTTGTCCAGGACCAAAGCAACTTTTTGAATCGCATTATTTTCCCAACAATACAACAAATTCTTATATATAGTCCTATAGTATAAAGGTAGCATTTATGTAGTTTACGGTAATTCAACTCAAGACCCTTCTCGGCACAAGATAATAATGATTCTATGTCATTCTCCTGAGCATGACCGGTACAAAGACGAATAAATAGCATCTCTACATCACGTTGTTATCTAGATATATGAGACAACACATTTTGGGTATCGGCAATCTGATGAATGTAGAATTTGAAGAATTGTACTTAGTATCTTAAATACAGCCTCTTAATACTGTAAAACATATGTTTAATTTCGTTTCCCATAATATAGCAGTTACTAGTAATCAAAACATGTGTGTATTTAGCAAAAGTGTGTGTCTCAAGTTAACGGCAGCTGTTCAAATGTCCCCTGGAACGGTAATAAATTAATACAGACGTCAACATGTGAACTCATAGAATATGCACTGTCGATGGTATAATGTAATACCGGTACCATCTGTTGTGATATTTTTTTAACTCCCAGACAGATCTGTTTATTTTTTCTCCCCTGCTCTGACCTCTAAGAACAATTTATTTATAACACCATGGCAGTATTAACTGCATTCTCGAATCCCAAGTCTATCAGACTGTTAGTTCTGATCTGTTTATAGGCCTATTGGGGGTGACCCAGCTACACTGCTGTGACCTCTAGTTCTCAAAACAATTACGGACGGCATATCCCACGCGGTTTTGTACTGTGAATATTTGTACTATATACAGTGAAACATACAGCCAAGGGTTCCCAATGGGCATGACAGTGCACTCGCTGAGCCATCAATAAATAATAAAAAAAATAATTATAAATCAAATTTTCATCAGAATTCGGTCAGCTCAGAAGTTGCTGGTAACAATGCCCTAATGCACGTTCATGCCAAAAATCAAGGTTCTAATGTCAACGGTTCTCCTTATTTTGCCGACGAAAGAATTCGGATGGACTGACTGACTCACTGACTCACTCATTACCGGACAATTTGCGATCTGTAGCCTACTTCGTAGGAACATGTGTTAGCCATCAACTAGGCACCTAAAATTATGTTCTCGACTCTAGAAATTAATAAATCTATCAGCGCAGCAGAATATATGTGTGGAGTAATATGTCTGTCTAGATCAACCCATATGGAGGGGCCCTCGGTGGCCGAGTGGTCTAAGGCGCTTCGATGGTGACCGCTAGCCTCACACCGCTGAACCGGCACGGGTTCGAGCCCAGCTGGTCCATGTGTGGAAGTTTGTCAGTTACTTGCCGATGGGCGGTGGTTCTCTCCGAGTGCTCCGGCTTCCTCCACCAACCAAACTGACTCTCAGCATATGAGTGAAAAAAAACTAATTAAGCCAAATACCCCCCTAAAATTATGTCCTCGACTCTAGAAATTAATACATGATCTATCAGCACAGCAGAATAAATTGTCTGCAAATGTTTACAAATTCATGTTAGATGTGTTCAATGCAAAAGGATACACTTGCAAATGGTTACAGTTTGTTAAAGGTATATTTGACTCCTGTGGTTTTAGTACTTAACATTTGGGATAATCAATGTTTTCCGAGTATTAATTGGTTATATTCTGCTGTTAAACGACGTCTAGAAGACCAGTATTTACAGGAATGGAGAGGTAAATTAAATGACAGCAATGTATATATGTTATATCGACAATGGAAAGATATGATCGAAACAGAGAGCTATTTAGTCAATCTGCCATTCAACCAAGCTATTAAAATGTGTCAATTTCGAACAGGGAACTTACGATTACAGATAAATATTGGACGATTTAATAATGTAGATTTAAACGAGAGAGTTTGTAAAAATTGTAATTTAAATGTCATAGGTGACGAGTACCATTACTTGCTTGTATGTCCATATTTTAGAACAGTACGAGAGGAATTATTACCCAGAAAATACTGTAATAATCCAGATATGTTCAAAATGTCATGTTTAGTGAACAGTAAAAAGAAATCAATACAAAGTAAAATTGTGAAATATATAAAAAGAAGTGCAAAAGATATTATATAGACAGAATTGTTGTGTAAAGGTAGACTACGGTCTCCGCCTGGGGAATTTAAATTCCCCGTCACTGTAAATACATGAGCAGTGTGACTAACGTCACAGGACCTACGAAGTACAGTAGGCATTAGGACTCGAACACGAACTGAACTCTTGGAAATCCCCACCCCCAGTTGAAATCCTGCTCATATTAAGATGGGCACCGCCCAAGTCAGAATCGCCAGTGCTTTTCATCAAAAATCAACAGAAATTTTCATCAAAAATAGGTCAGCTCAAAACTTGTTGGTAACAGTCTCTTAATGCGCCTTCATTCCAAAATAAATAACGATCGCCGATTTAATTTTACAATTTCTTAATTAAAGGAAACAGATTGAATAATATAGGTTTAGTAGATTTCAAGCTTTACGTGTGAAAATACATTTACATCTCTTTAATGGTTTTCAGTGCCCTTGTCCAGGATCAAAACAACTTTTTGAATCACATTATTTTCCCAACAATACAACACATTTTTATATATAGTACTATAGTAGAAAGGTAGCATTTATGTAGTTTACGGTAATTCAACTCAAGACCCTACACCTTCTATGCACAAGATAATAATGATTCTATGTGATTCTCCTGAGCATAGCCGGTAAAGACGAATAAATAGCGTCTCTACATCTTCTGTAATAGGGCCATGTGGCATAGTGGACTATTTCAATGACAGGGTATTTTTAGACGGACAGTAACTGATACTCATTGGCGATAAAACGCTGGAGCAAAACAGACCACAGTTTTCTTGGCAATGATGAAATGATTGGATGTGAAAGAGGATACATGTTACAGGCTAAACCTTACATATATATATAGCAATATATTGAAGTGTTAATTATAAATCTAATTTTAATCAGAATTATTTCAGATCAGAACTTGATGGTAACAATGCCCTAATGCACGCTCATGCCAAAAATCAAGGTTCTGATGTCAACGGTTCTCCTTATTTTGCCGACGAAAGGATTCGGATGGACTCATTACCGGACAATTTGCGGTCTGTAGCCTACTTCGTAGGAACAAGGTTTCTAATTTATATTGTATTACTCTGTACCTTTGTATCTAAGGTGATGAGAATAAACAACTTACTTACTAGAATATATGTGTGGAGTAATATGTCTGTCTAGACCAACCCATAAGGCGTTTATAGATAGATAGATATATGTGTTTATATGGTGAATAAAATATCTAACTTTAAGTAGGACAGTGCTAACTAATATCTGCGTTACAAATACATGTTTTAGCCAGCTAGGCACCTAAAATTATGCTATTGACTATAAAAATTAATATACCTATTACATAGTATAGCTTAGGTGTTGAGGAATATAGCAATCTTGACTCCCCCCGCCCACTCACGATGGTGTTACAGGTACACATGCTAGCCATTGGCTGAGCAACGGAAATTATGCAAGTCAATGCATTTATTAGCATGCCAGAAAATGTGTTGAGATATGTCAGTGTAGTTCCAAAACTTTGGCGTTACAGACAAAAGGTTGTCATTCGCTAAACGCACCTAAAATTATGCCATCAACTATAAAAGTGATTAAATATTTCGCTCATCAGCTTGTGACGAGAAATGTGTCAGTTTGAACTCACCCCTTTGGAATTATCGTCACCCTCTTCGAGTTCGTCCGGTACAGGTCCAAATCCAGTAATTTTAGGTTTCAGTGCAAAATCCAGTAAAATATTACGAGCGGCAAGCTTGCGGTGGACAATCTGAATAAGAAAGAGATAAGTACTAGTCGCTGCTATAGAAATGGTGGCATGGGAAGACTGAACTTTGATTGGCTGAATGGTATTCTAATTATCATCACAAGCCAATAAAAATGCCCGATTTGTTTTTGAAAATTTGAATCGACCAATCTAGTATTTTGAAACTAAAATATATCCATTAATGTACTGGCGTTTCTACACATTGCAGTGCCCGAAGAGTTAAATGGGTTAGATACATGAAATATCCACGCCCATATTTCAAATCTTTTCTTTGCTTCATCGTCTAAGTGGTTCATTTTTGCTAGCTATCATCAAAACATCTCGCTCACAATTGGGGATTGCGATCATTTATGAACTAAACTCAGATGGCTGCAATTTCCATTTATGTGGTTCATTTTGGCTGATTATAAAACAGCTCACTCACGTCTTTGGAAGCCAGGGATTCCATCCCTTTAGCAATGTCAAGGGAGAAGTGCCACAGTTTCTCCACAACGTCTTCAGTGATCTTGGCCTCTTGTTTCTGTCTCAACAACCAATCTCTCAGAGTGCTCATCTCGCAGTATTCCAGCAACATGATTGGTCCACCTTCATATTCAAACATGTTACAAGCAAGTCAGTTAGTCCACACATTGCCATTAATTGCATATAGATGTAAATTTTTTATCAATCCAAAACCTGCAAATTTAGATATGGTTTAGTCTGAAAAGGAGTGATTTTGACCGCATTACTGGCGAGAACAAGATGTACGGTGATGTAGCACCCAATTCTCGACACTTCTACATCGGAAAAACAACATCTGCGTTGATTTATTGATATGTTTCAGGGGAGATATGTGGTTTATGGTCGCTAATATCAGATAATGAGTTTTTTTCTCGCAAGTCTGATTTACTAAGAAGAAATAAGGGATTGTTTAAGGCGAATAACTTACGCGATTGATCGTCGTTGATTGCCCCGATAAACTGAAGGACATTCTCGTGTTGTAAGGCATGGGTGGCCATGAAGTTGATCTTTGCTGTCATCACTAGAATCTCTTCCGGCTTCAGATTTTTCACTTGAACAAAAGAAATCAAATATTATTAAACTATTAATTATCTGTTTATTAGATTATGTTATCATAACTTTTAATTAAAAAACTTCATTAACAGATTTCTTTCATCCATGTATCTGGGCCGTGTCTCACTGTTAACAAAATTTTCCAAAGACGAGGGGCGAAACTTTTTCCACCGCCTCATTCCTCGTCTCTCTCCGTGTGGAGACGCCCATGGAATCAATGCAAGTGATGTAATATTAATAAATAATCATTCATAAATATATAATTATCCAAGAAGTTCAAGAATTGAATTTCGATTTCGACTTGCGAGTCGAAAATAACTCAAACTCACACCATTTAGAACTACTAAACTCGTTTAACAAAAGCTTCACGGCAAGTGAGTTAATGATTTCCATCTCGAGTAATCTGCCCTTCTCTGGCAATGCTATGGGTGGCTGATCGTGTTTGGATGCTCCTCATTTGCACAATTTCTCACTAAAATCTGTCCATTTTAATTAGGCTTCTACTTTGGAGCTTGCCACAATCGATAGTTAATTACACAAGGATACGTCAGAATGTATTCGTGTTCCAGTTGACAACGGTCATTGATGCCGTATAAAGTAATAACAGGCGGTCCATAGAAGCGTCGTGAAATTGCCGAATGATAACCCACACACACCTCTATGACCGTACACGGCATCATTGACCTTTGTGCCAGTGAACACCAATATAGTATGGCTTTATAATGAGGGGCAAGTGAACTTCGACTCCAGGATCTGTGATAAGGTTCTCAAATGACTGATATGCTTCTTCATCGTCGCCCAAATGCCTGAGGCAAGTTCAGCGCGCCTAAGCAAATTCGTTTTTTGGGATACAATGAAAAGGATAAGACTGTCCAAATTTGAATGTGGACCAATCATGTTGTTGGCCTAAATTGTGAAATGGGCACCCTGGGTTATTGGCTGGTCACGCAGAAACAGGAAGTCAAGATCAGGAAGTCAAGATTCTCTTCATTTTCCTGCTTCGAATTCTCAGTTATTGTTCCGTGTTTTTCCTGCTATGCTCCCTTATTTTGTTGCTTTTGATTTCTCGGTTATTGCGATGCTTCCTTACAATTCTGAGGAATCTAGCGCATTGGACATAATCTAGATAACACATTCTCCTTTTTTGTACCTTTCAACATCTTGGCCGCAACAGTTTTCGGACCATCATACAGTTCTGTCAAGACAGCTTTATAGACTCGGGCAAACCGTCCCTCTGTGATGTAGTCTTGAAGGTCCAGATCGCCTCCGTGAATCTCCCAATTTGGCTTGACGTCGAAAGACATGTTCCCGTAGACATAGAGGGCATCTGACTCTTCCATGTGTGTCTAAAAAATTTAAAGCAGCGAAAGTTATCTTGCATGATACACGGACCAGGGTGTTTAATGGTTATTGGCTTGAGTAATATACCTCCTGTAATCTGTATTAAGGTTTAATGTTCAGCAATATTTCAGCTATATAGCGACTATCAAACAAAATTCTAAGTACTCAGGCCAATAACTTAGTAATCCAACAAATTAAAACATACACACATTAAAACTTATGCAACAAACCAATTTCTCTCAAATAACCCAAGATGCAGTCCTCTCTAAGTCGATTAAAAATATCTTCCAAAGTAGTCGCTCGATAAAAAGCATCTCTTACAATCTTAAAATCTATGCAGTCGATAAGGATATTTTTCACCGTAAGATCTTCGTGGCAGGGAATACACCTTGGGACTGGCTCTTTGTTTTTAGTAAATATTCGTGAGTTAATCGTGTATGACCGATTCTACATCGCCTGATCATGGCTTGATCGAAACGTTTCTGGCTGTTTAGAAGAGTGTAGCCTACAGTTTTTTTGAACTCATGAAGTTTGTTATTATTCACAGCATCCCATACAGATTGAAACAGCCGTCTCGCATAAGCCCAGATAGGGTTCCCAATGGGATCCCAATAGGGTCAACCTCATCATCTGGGACTACCTTAGCCATTCTATCAGCCTCGAATGAGTCGAAGTTTCACTTTAATCGCTTGAAGACATGACAGTGAATCTGAAAATATGACATATTTTCCCCTTCTAGTGGACCCAATACCTTCCAAATCTATCTGCACTTGACAAGGCTATTGGTGTCTGATCGTGCTTGGGTGCCCTTCATTTGCACAATTTCTTACTAAAATCGGTCCATTTGTATTAGTCGTCTACTTTGGAGTTTGTCAAAATCAAAAGTTATTTCTGCATAAATTTTCTTTTCTTTCCTGGGGGTGATAACACGTATGGCAATATTGATTAATGCTTACAATGAATGTTTTCCGTCTGGTTAAACGGTCTCTTCGGACAACATTGTTCCGTATGACAGATCGCACTTGAGTTACTCTCCTCTGTAATGTAACCCTGAGCTGTCCACGTCTCCAGAGAACCACCATGAACGCTACCAGTCCAGCAATAACGAGGAGCAACAACAGACCTGTAATTGTGGGTTAGACATGGCGAGATGAAGGATAATAAGGAAAGCGTAAAATCTGATACAAGCGTGTATAGTCCGTCATTCAATATTCAGCCATCGTTCATTAAAGAATTTCAGCGTCCATTATCCAAAGACCTAACTCATATAATAGCATTAGCACCAAATTAAATAGATAAATCATAGTATACATAAAACTAGGCTAATTGTCTGCAAGACAGAAGTAGTCAACTGTTTTCAATGATGCCGACAAGACCTCATGATGTTCCAAAAATATCAAATCCGTATCGCTGATCAGTATTCTTAGTTCAGTTGATATAGGTTGTAAAGTCGTTATCTATAGAGCTAGTATGATGTATCTCAGTCACGCTGTGATTGTAACTATTCATATGAACACTGTGAGAATCTTGAAAAAACATAGATTCATACGGCCCCTAGCCCCGGGTTAAGCGAAATTAGACATAAGTTACGAGAAGTTCCGCCATAGATCTTAATATTCATTATTCAACCGTAATTGTTCAAATCATTTCTAACTCTGTTGAATGGACACGAGATAGTATAACACTTAATAACCAAGGAGGCATTAAATACAATTGTTAATATGAAACATAAAAAAAAGACCGGTGTCTTGCGAGAGAGAAGCTGTTAACAGTTCGTACAACACTCTGCCAGAATATCATGTCAGGCACGACAGACACGCATACGCTAACTGATTCCGGGTCGTGTCTGTGCCATCACCCATACTGATTGATTTACCATTACAAAAACTGTGATTGGTTGGAATTAAGTTTTCTTCACAAGCCAATCAATATACCGGATTTCCATTTGAAAATTTGAAATGGCCAATCAAATGTTTCCCGTGATGCAATGTTGTTTCTATAAAACTTCCTTGGAGAAATGTCGTTGTTTGTCAATCTGTAGTCTACAGTACCGCTTATAAAGTCATAGGTAGACAAAATATTACTGAATTCGAGTGAGTGAGTGTGTGTGTGAATATGACTTAACGTCGCTTTCAACTATATTTCAGTCATATCACGACGTTAGTACTGAATTAGATATTACATCAACACTTACCATGCTTACTGTAGAAATGTATTAATTCTGGCATCTAAAATTTTCAGAAAAAAAGTTGTTAAAGAATATTTTTTATTTAGCAAGTGCGACTTGAACTGGAAAACAAACGATATTTAGTGGAAACCAGGAAAGCGTTCTATAAAGCATCTGCTGTACATACCTATGACAATTCCCACTATTTCACCTGCAGTTATAGGAGGGTCATCTGTGCGAATGAGAAAATGAAAATGCATACTCAGTTTCTCTAAGATTTTAGGAATTATATATGATATCTCTGTGGAGTTCTGTTGACCTCGGGATGTGCATCCGTAGGGCAGCAAAACTGCATATTCCCTGACGTATATCAAATATACCCAAATTCCATATTCTCTACTAATACTGCATATTCTCTTGCTAAAGTCAATCCATTCATCATGTTCTTTATTGTGCTAATCCATCATAGCTTTAGCAAAGTTGGATTTTTATCGGTTATTTTGCAAGTGTGAAACCCCGAGAAGTTGTCAGTGTTCAACCTCATCAAGGGTGTCTTAGACTAGACCACAGGCCCGCAAAACAAAGTTTTGGGGGTTGTGGGTGGTGGTATTAGGATGAAGTGTCGAAATATGGAGTCTCTATATATAACCCCATGCTTTATATAAATCCACAGCATGGGGTTATATATAGAAACCCCATATTTCGACAATTCACCCGAATACCATCGCCCATCCCCCCCCCCCCCAAACTCTTGTTTTGCGGGCCTGTGGACTAAGCTGAGACGGAAGTCGTTCAGCTGAGATGTGTTGTCCTGAGTCAAACTCCGAACAGCGCATGTCAGCTGAACGACTATCGTCTGGCTACCAGCACTGCCCGCAATTGAAAATATCGTTAACACGCTCTCAGCGTTGAGATTACTCCGCAATAGATACCTTCCTTCTTTCCGCTGAAAGCTTTTGTTTCATCAACCAAATATATCCCAAAAGTATTTAATAAACAGCTACACCGAAAAAGAAGTTAGATTTTTGATTTTCTCGCTGTTCTCAACGAATCTATTTGCGTAGGGAGCTGCATATGTGCGTGATTAGTCCCACCGTTAAAAACCCACGTGTTCCCTGGTCTTCGGATCTGTGCTAGAGCATTCGACTGCGGGCAGTGCTTGTAGCCAGACTATAGTCGTTCAGCTGACATGCGCTGTTCGGATTTTGATCTGAAGTTTGGACAATGTTTTTGGGCGATGCGCCAAAATCTCGCCTTATCGTACCATCTCCTTTCATCTCCTGGTGATTTACAGGGACACAATGTAATACATATAATAATATAGCAATAATATAGTTTTGAATATTTCACCATAATTTGTAAAGTATATGGGGAAGTACTTACCATCTGTGATGAAGTAGTATAGTGTTGGGTCGCTAATTTCCGTATCATACCAATTGTAGACCATTAATGTGTAATTTGTGGAGGAGTGCAGTCCGTTGAGGCTGATTTCTCTGGCGTCTCTGTACACGGTTATAGTTTCATATTTACTCGCACCTGCCGGTTTGTACTCCACCTTGATGGCGGTGCGATTATAGCAGTTTGGTCGGTTATTCCAGTGAAGAGTGGCGGACAGATGAGATTTGTCCATTACACTGAAGTTATAAGGCGCCGTATCTGAAAGCGAGAAATTTTCTATCAATTTCACTTTTAATAAAGAACTTATAACTTGATGGGGCTTGTAGACCAAATTGATTGTTTATAAAATATATTTAACATAATGTTGAAACCCTGACTTCTCCTTGGTGCCAAAGGCATGCGGCTAGCCGGCGTGCGTCATCCAGGCTGTGATGCCAGCCGTGTAATTTGTTGGATTTTTCCCAGCAATTTCCACATGTTGTTGGGGCACTGTATTCATCCGTCCGACAATCTGGAACAACTTCAGAAATTTCAGCGAAAGTCACCCAATGTCACCCATCGTATTCTACAGGGTGGGACAGACAAAACAAGGGGACAGATCTCACATCGCCAATAACCATGCGTGGGTTCCCCATTTGGGCCAAAACCACAGAAGACCCGCCCTCTAGTACCTGGGGTATATCAGGGTGATTCTAACTTGACGAGACTGTGGAACTGTACCCGAGCTTCAAGAGAATACATCATACATGTACGTCTATAATAGTTCACCCCTCCCTACATCTCCCACACATGTATACATCCTTCAATGTCCGAGTTCGAGTCCGTCAAGCGATTGGTTTCACATGTGCCCCGTCAGAGTTGTCTTCCTTGCGTACAGAGTGCATAGATGGTAGCACGATCGATGTCATACCAACAAGAGCTGTCACTTTGTTATGGAATTACAGAACAAAATTGATACTGCCAGATACGAAAAGCTCGATACTGGGATCGCAGTGATGATAAACTCGTATTAATAACATCGTACAGCACATATAGGTTTATTGAATATTTCACCCACTTGTTTGGGTATTATGCAGATAGTGGGGAGATCCCCTCCACACCACACATCATAAAGAAATTCTATAATATTCCATGGGTCCCCGCTTACCACACAGGGCATGTCCGAAGATGACCGGACACTGCCGAAGATGACATTCAGGCGAAGCGACAACCCGCGTGTTTCATGGACCTCGACATGGGAATACTTTCTGTCCGTGAAGGCTTCTCCCTGGTAACGGAAGTGACTGCATCACTGCCGGGAGTGAGCGCATCACCGCGGAGGAATACCGAAGGTTTGACCTTTGCAGGAACAATAGCAGCCTTGACCTCTGCGCGACCTCCGCCATATGCATTTTTTTAGGTCAATTGGCCTGAATTTAGCCTTGTACTACTATTGTTGTATAATATTCTATTCCCTTCTCTAGCTTCCTCGCCACTTTGCAATGAACAACTGTTCGATTAGCCCTTGCTTGCGTTTTAGGGTGAAGTGTCGAATATTTTATCAATTATTCCCCCCCCCCCAAAACAAACAACTTTTCACAGTGATACATGAAAAAAAAAATTCACAAGGATACATGAAAACTCGTCCAAAAGAAATTGGTCTTGTGTCTCCGGCTTTACCCCTAATTCAATCCAATGAAATGGCTCACATTTTCTCTGAATAAGTTTCCATGACAGCGTCATCATTCAAGCCATTTCATTGGATAACTTCAACGTTAACCGAAGTTCATGGATACTCACATACAAGTTCGTCCAAATCCGTCACTTTTCCAAACTGTAAAAAAAAATATTTCAAATAAAAACAATTCTCATGTGAAGTATAAAGACACTTTGTCCAACATATACAAATGTATGGGTTAGATGAACGTTTAGTGGGTGGTTGTGATTCACACGTAACGTCAGCTTCAATAAACGGGAATCGGGAATAGACGAAGGTTGATAAACAATCACATTTAGCCAAAGGAAATGATATTGGTGGATTGTAACTTTCATCTGACCAACGAACTGATTTATTGTGTCCTGCGGAATCTCTGATTTTTATGACCTGTGTCTTTGAGAAAATACGAGGTTACAGTATCTAATTAACCTGACTGTTCAGATGTTTATCTTTAGAGTTTTCTTCTCACAAAATACTGTACCAACGATGTGACGTGGAAAGATCAAAATTCCCTTGCTGCTTTTAGCAAGTCATCGGATTGAATGGTGAACAAATATGATGTATGAATATGAATTTTAATAAGATCGTCATCTTATTGACATGATATTTTCCACAAAGTAGCAAGTTACGGATGGCCTATTTCATATCCTTGTCTATGCAACAAAATAGCAGGGCTAATATATATCTGTGAATTTCGTATCATAGGCTATGAAACAACAAAAGTGCCGATATGTATAATCCAACACTTGGACAACCATTTCAACACGTGTATACGTTCAAGCCATATGTATATTGTGGTTGATTACAAAATATTTGAAATGATACAAATTAAATTTAAAAAAAATAGTCAAAATCAAAGTGGGCTTACCATTGTTGTGGCTGTAGTCCAATTTCCTGCCCCATTTACTACGTCCAATTCCACCCTGACATTTAGGGATTTTAGGCGGACCTTGCCGACTCTTATAGCACAATGAGGGATGGGAAATTCATTTCTGCTCTGAAAACAGTTGGAACTACCCTCGGGTAAGCAATAGCACTTGTTTGAGTCCAGGCAAGTACTACGCTTTCTACGTCGCTTTTTCTAAAATATAACAAAGTAAGAAGGTAAGGTAAGAATATTTACCGTGTAGACTTTCAGTATGGTTTTGAACATACACTGTTTCGTATTGCAGCTGTTGCTTACATCCGCTGCGCACAAAACTAATCTTTTCCAATCGTGTGAGTCGCAGGGCAATTATATCATCACAGTCGGTCGATTCATGTATCTGATTCCGGTTAAGCCTATAGTGTCATGAGGCCACGACATTCAATGTTTCGACATAAACAGCTTCAACAATATCATGGCCGAGATAGCATCACAACACCCGAGAATAGAGCATTTGGATATATGTGGGTGCAGTTTAGGAAAGACTACCAGCCTGTGGGTTTGAATGACTTTTGAGAGATCCATCCCATCTCTATATTGACTCCGAGGTCGGAAACCGGCGATTGGTCAGACATTCGTCAGCCTGCCGTCGTCTTATAATAAACAAACCTTGTCCAGGCAACGCTATTATAGTCTGTCCACTTTAATTAGTCGTCTACTTTGGAGCTTGCCAATAATCAGCAGTTAACTCTGCATACATTTTCTTTTTCGCATAGTGTAGAACAAACAGAACTCTACAAAATGACTACCATTTCTCCGTGATATCGGTAACATATCACGCTTGAAATAACTTTGTAATTCTCTCCATATAAAACTTCAGTACAGTTGTTTCAAGTACCGGGACTCAATTACATAGGGAGACGTCATAATGTATTCGTGTTGTCTAGTATAAAGGTCAACAATGCCGTGTACGGTCATAGAGGCGTGCGCGGTTTATCATTTGGCAATTTCACCGGGCATGAGATATAAGCGACACTCTCAAGGACCGCCTGTTATTACTGTATTCGGTTTCAATGACCTTTGTGCCAGTGAGCATGAATATATTATTATGTCTCTCTATTCTTTCTATGTAATTAAGGCCCGGCACATAAACAACTGTACTGGCGTTTTATATGGAGAGAATGAAAAAGTTAGTTCAAGCGTGATATATTATCGATATCACAGAGAAATGGTAATCATTTTGTAGAGTTCAGTTTGTTATACACGCTGCAAAAAAGAAAATTGTTGCGGGGTTAACTATTTATTTTTGACAAGCTCCAAAGTAGGCGAATAATTAAAATGGACAGACTTTAGCACCCAAATCCAAGCTCGATGATACCATCACGCTCAAGGGACACGCTTAGAGAGTCAGATCCCGAGGGCATTCCGATCACATAGGCTCAACAAAGGTAATAACCTCGCTTGGACGGCCTATTACTTTTGCTTGTGACTACCGCCTCATATACACTGTGCTTATCCAATCAAAGTACCACTTTGTGCTTATCCAATCAAAGTACCAGCTTGTGCTTATCCAATCAAAGTACCAGCTTCTATAAGGTATACTAATCTGAAAGCGTTCAATCCATTCCATCTACTGAATGTTGTTCCCTGGGGTGGCGTATTCCTCATGTTTGTTACTGTAACAATCAAAGGTCGTAATTTGTCTCCAGAATTGAATATTTATAATAATACATACAGCTGTTGTGTTTGTCCATCTATTGTCCACGAACGATCTTCCGAGAACTTCCGAGGTGACATCATCCACCAGTCGCCATTTGATCATGTACACCCCACTCTGTAAATCTTTAGTAGTAATGCTAACCCTGTAATAACAGTACCGTTAATAAAGAAAAGGCAATCAGGTGGGTAGGTTCCCAGCTACGAGTATAAGGACTTGTTCAGACTAAACGTCTTTATGAGCATCGGTCATTATGCTCTCCCTACCATTTCAACGCTAGTTCCGCTCAAGAGCTCACACTCCGTGACTTTATGACCTGTCATCTTGGAGTCATTTTGAGTCTATTTTAATACCCCTCTAAGTAAAGGATCATGGGTAAATCATACGTCATTCAAAATGACGATCATGAGAGTGTGACTGAAAAGTTGCGTGTTTGTCGTTTTTCTTCAATCCCCCCCCCCCTTTTTTTATTTTTTTTTTTTGTATTTCTTTTTTTTTTACAGGAGTGCCCATAATAATTTTATTTCATATCAACAATTATTCCCTGATTTATTATTTAGATATGTTGGAGAAAACAGCATAAATAAAAAAAAAGAGGTAAATCTGACCGGAAAAAAGCGACCAAAATTGCAGTTACAGAATATGATGTTACAATGACATCCTCAAAGTAGCCATTTGGGATTTTTTGTATTTTCTGGGAGAGCTCGACCCCAAGTTATACTGTGAAATGTTCAGACCCTTAGTTGAAGGATTAAGAAAAATATTTAGTAGGGGTGGGGCGAAATGACCTCTCCCCAGGCTGCGGTACACCCCAAATCGCCCACGCCAGGTTGGCTAAATATCTTCATGGATCTGGGAATTGGGAATCATTGCATGTGTCAAGTGCAAAGGACATGTCAGTTGATGTTAAGTGCTTTGTCAAGGTTTGGAGCTGTATTATATTGTGTTGGTGCTGTTTCAATACCCCCATAAACTGGTCTAACAGATGAGGGATTGCATATGATATATTGAACTCACCTACTAGAGTATGAATCTCCCGGTGGCCTGACTGTGCTATTCCTCCTATCTAATTCAAATTTTTCGAATGTTGGCGGACTGATATCAAAGTGAACTTTGGTCATGTCGGTCGCACTATTATTCAGCACATCGTAAGTTCGTATCCAAACGCAAACAGTGTCACCATCCTGTCTGGGAATGTTATACTCAATTGTTTCATCCAGGATATCGCTTTCGGGAGGCTCTATCCACTGATGACATGGTAGGCTTATTGAGGGCGTTGGTGTACAATTTTTCCCCTGATTACTATCCGTAAGTGTGCAGTATTCACCCCTAACAATCCCATGTGTATTATTGATTGCGTTCACTGTTCTATCACCCTCGTGGTCGTCAAGTGCATCAGAGACGTTTTTCCTCTTAAGCCTCAGCGCGGGATAAGGCAAAACGAGGTTTAAGAAACCATTGTCCTCGTGGAGTTTGTTCCGGAAGTGGTTCTTCCATGTCACGTTGACTAGGCCACCCAAATCTCCTTGCCACTGGTAATCACTTTCTTTCCCGGCGCTGCTGAAGTAAAGTCTGGAATCTGTAGAATTGTTGATCTCTACCGTGCTGTCAGGATCATAGAGGACGAGTCGTCGGCTATATTTGGAGTTATTGGCCTTGTCCGAAGCCTCAAGAACGACGGAATACATTCCAGGCTCACTCGGTGTGTATTGGCCTGTGTGCTCGTCTATGTCTGTCTCATTCACCTCCGTAAGATTTACTGGTACAAGAGGCTCAGTAAGGTTCCCGTCACGATTCGGTTCCAGCTTGAAAACCTCCCACACGTAACGCCACATATGGGACAGGTCGTCCTTCCAACTATTCCAGTGAACTGTGAAACCAGTCTGCGAAAAACAATCTCATAGTGTGTATTTCTCGAAGTAGCGAATCACATAATCTTCTAATGGGGCTGATGGCTAAGTATGTCATGGGTATTAGTGTCCCATATCCTTTTTTTGTAGCTAACGATGCACACTTACCCCTAATGCGGAGAAAAATGTTCTAGGTGGATTAGAAGTCATCACCCGTACACTGTTAGCCAACGAACATTCTCAGCGTGCAAACCGACACTGTGTAAGACAGTCGTACACGAAAGCCTTTACTTTCGTTTGACATTTCCAAATTGAACTGCCCAACTTTTCAACAAATTTTAAGTAATTTAATAAAAGTAAGCCTTCGATTCAATTAACAGACATCAGAACATATATCAATCATGAATTCGAAGTTTAAAATTGAACTTTCAGTTCAGTTCACTTTTAAAGGTCAAGTCTGTTTCATTTGTTGCCATGCTTGACTGCAGATAGGAAATTTATGCAGGAAATCAATCACTATGAGATATCAGAAATTCATAACGGATTTGTGTGCTATGGGTTGGTGTACTATAGGATCCTATATGAATCACCGAGAACAATTTATTACATTTGGATATTACTAATATAGATTCATGTATAGACCCTCAGTATCGAGGCGAGCATTCTCGTCCGCCACGAGACAGAAATGACTTCACAACAATGGGGTACGATTGGCGACAAGCGGAATCCAGGATTGTACTCGACAATGGCTTGAAGAACTTACTAACTAGTCAATCAAGTTCCATTTTTCCACTTCCTCTTTGCCGAGGTTACTATTTAGCACGCCTATGAAAACATTATTTCTATTCTATTGCACTACTCAAATTGATTATTAACAAAGATTACAATAAATGGTTGAAAACATATTTTAAATTTTGACAACCTTTCTCCCCTTTTTTGAAAAAAAAAATCGTCCACTGATGTTGGGACGATGCTCCCGTCTCGGTTGGCATCGTGCCAATGTCAGTGGACGAGTTTATGGGTTCTGTCAAATAGGGAATGATTTTGTCAGCTGAGTCAGCTGTTGGGAATTTACGTGGATATATGCCTGTTTGTGTCGCTTTGTTAATCAATTTCCCGATGAAAACAACAGTTGAACTTGAGAAGGAAATTTCATCTTGTAATTTATTTGTTTGTTTGATTCGATTGTTACTTTTATGAAAGCAGACGTCCCCTTCCTCATCCGACTTGTGAAATCAAATCTCCTAGTGAACGCCTGCACTGGACACATGTACATTTTACATAACCGTGGTAAATCTTGTAATAATTGCACTGCAAGGTCGATGTTATTGACACAAGTCTTATGGAATTCCGTTTTATCTTCTGGTACTAACATGGACGCCTTCCATTCTTTTGGAAACCTACCTTTCTTATGTCGTTCCCATCTCCCAGGTACAATGGCTTTTTATCCGCTGTGCATGTCTTCTGTTCTGCACAGTGGGTTGGAGGTCTGAAGTCAAACCTGTACTCCATCATTTTCTCTCTGGATAATCCATTATATTCTTGAAGCTCATCATGAGATGCATCGCTATTCGGTTGAATCAACTGTCTATAACCCCCGTTGTGTATTTCCACCGTGATAGTCAATCTGTGAACATATCAAATCGAAAATAAGTCGGCAGAAGTGATACGACACTAAAGTCTTTCCATTCTTATTAGTCGTCTAGTTCGGAGCTTGTCAAAACTCATTATCTCTGCATGCATTTCCCTTTTTTCAGCGTGTATAGCAAACTTAACTCTACAAAAATGACCACCATTACTAATTGATATAATTAGCTTGAAATAACTCTGTAAATCTCTCCATATGAAACTCCAGTACAGTTGTTTCACGTACGGGGGCGTGTAAGGTGTACGTCATAATGTATTCATGTTCGACTCGGCAAAGGTCATTGATGCCTTATAAAGTAATAACAACCGGTCCGTGGATGGGTCGCTTATATCCAATGGGCGGTGAAATCTCCGAATGGTAAACCGCACACCACCCTATGACCATACACGACAATATTTACCTTGGTGCCATGCAGAGAACGCAAATACATGTACACTTCTCTCTATGTATTGCACCCCGCGGTACAACACTAATGGACTTTTTATGCAGGGAATTTCAAATTTATCTCAAGCGTGCTACTTGATCAATATCGTAGACCAATGGTGGTCATTGCGTGGAGTTCGGTTTGCTATACACGATGCCAAAAACAAAATATATGCAGAGATATCTATTGATTTTTGACAAACTGCAAAGTATACGACAAATTAATATGGGCAGACTTAGTTGTTAAGGCAACAGTTTTCATTCCCGAAGACTGGCTGTTGTACTCAGTTAAGTTACCTGCAAATGTCCATGTATATTTTCCAGATTATCAAAGGGAGATAAATGATAGCAATCAACCTCCAAACCGGGTTATCTCCCCTTCTGTCCGTCGATCGACTGGCAGAGGGAGAGATAACCCTGTTTGGCGGTTGGATAGAAATGTGTACCAAAGAACTCCGTTAGCACCGAACCCCTCCATGAGGATGAATACACTTGATAGCATTTGATATGGCACTTTGTCCAGATGTTAGGATCCACGCCTGAATAGCTGCCGATCTGTAAGCTGGTAAGTTTTCGGAAATGTGACATGAAATAACAAAACAGGTGATGTCGCTGAAAAGGAATGTCAAACAGTTCATCAATCAAATCAGCCGGTACACACCTATCATTATGTTCAAGTCTGTTGTAGAATTGGTCAAACTCTATTGTACAATTAAACAGATCGACTTCTGGGTCTTCCCACGATACCTGGTCACATTCTTTGGATTTGTTCAAGGCGATCTCCCAGCCCCCTCCACCTATAATATATCGACATCAATGGAAGGCTATTAAAGTCTGTTCATTTTAATTAGTCATCTACATCAGAGTTTGGAAAAAAAATCAATGGTTGCTTTGACTTATGTTTTATTTCTTGCAGCGTGTATAGCCACCTGAAATCTACAAACTGATATTTACAATCTACAATCTACAAAATGATGATATTTACAATCTACAATCTACAAAATGATGATATTTACAATCTACAATCTACAAAATGATGATATTTACAATCTACAATCTACAAAATGATATTTACAATATACAAAATGATAATATTTACAATCTACAATCTACAAAATGGTGATATTTACAATGTACAATATACAAAATGAAAATATAAATGAGGATAATAAATATTGCAATCGTCCAATAATACGTGTGTGTGTGTGTGTGTGTGTGTGTGTGTGTGTGATTTAAAGGTGTCAAACGGGGACATTCAGTGTTAAACACACCAAACGGCCGGGGACGTCCCCGGTTGTTTTTATGATGGATATGGTATTTCCTGCCGATTTTCTTGCCCACTTAACTATTTTCTATGCAAATTACAGGCGTCCAAGTTTCAACGTTATTATGTTGACCAGCGATACACTGTTTTGTGTGTGAACCACTCCCTATCGAAATATCCGGGTCTCCGTTTCAACGCCAGGTGTACGTCTCCGGTTTGGCTGCATGGTTGGTTCACTCTTGGGAAATTTGACCTCAGAGTAAATCTCGTTCGCTGAAAAGTTTAAGGAGGGTGTGCCCTACTCAGCATTGAAATAAATGTCCTGGGAAACCAATTATAAAGAACTCCCCCATTGGAAGGGTCTGTACGGACGTCCCCGTTTTACACCTTTGGCACACCTGTGTGTGTGGGTATGTGTGTGTGTGTCAATCCATAAAGCAAACAGAACAAACCGAATGATATTTTCTTATGAAGAACTCGGGTTACAGCTTTCACCACTCCGAATTCGGACTTTCGGATGTAGTGCGGCAGAGGCGGCAAGTCTTCTCGGGCCTTATGAAATCCTTCCCACTGGACGGTCAGGTAGTTGTACTTGTCCATGTTTGCCCAGAAGATGTGCAGACTTCTCGGATCATTCGGTTCAGTGGCGTCCGTATGTAAGCGATACAGTTCCACATCCGTCGACCGTTCACGCTCGGACAGAAACGCTGATGCGGTGGTCAGCTCGGGAACGTCGCCGTTTGGCACTGCGGGTTACGATACAAACACTTTGAACAGATTGATATCCAATTATTTTCAGGATGACACTTTCTTAGTAAAGAACAAATGGCCCAGTCCCTTGCGAGACTCGAACTCGCGCACTCAGTGTTGAATCGCTAGCAGTAAATGCAATCGTTCTGCAGCACTCATCCGCCTTAACTTCCACAAAAGAAGAAGTTCGGAGTCTAGATTATGTAAATATACTACCCCTCCGAATAATGGCACAGCTCCTAAAGCCGATATTTTCTGCATACACATTATTACTTTCAACAGAGTTTGCAAGTCGCTGACTCAAATAATATGTTTCTGGTAATGAAAGATTAAAGTCATTGATACATGTATAAATGTATAACGTTATCTCAATTCGAATGCTATGTGCATATCTGCGCATAAACTGAGCCGTCGAGTTCAAAACTTTTCATTAAATTGTTGACTATCATGTAGAACACACATTCAACAAAATCTCCGTGCCTTATTTTCCCGATTTCCCCGATTTTTTACTGTGGAATTTGACTTTTTACCAATATAGAACAAAACTGGATACAATGCAAAGGTCACATTTCAGACGCTAATATATCAGCGCAACCTGGCCATCATTTGGAAAACGAAAGCACCGAATTATGAGAATATTCGTGCCAAATTTCGAGTTTGTATGATGACTAGTTTTGAAGTAATTAACGGATTTCTTTAGAGAACTAGACCAATCAAACAACGGAGTTGAAGAGTTAAAGCAACAAGCAAAACTGATGGTGATGCAACGCAAATTATGGATAGGTTAAATTAGTCTCCGCTCAGTGGGGTGTAAACATTTCTTTCCCAAAATAATCACATCCAGAGAAAGAATTTATATACCGTATATATAGTACAGAACAAATGTTCAATAATGTTCGTAATGTAATAATTTTTGTCGTACATAAACAACTCATCAATCGTTCGAATTTATACATCATAGGCTTACCCATTGTATTACAGGTATCTGTTGAAAAATTAGCGGAACATTTACACGTATCGGCATCGGATCCACAAGTTCCAGGGTAACAAGGTTGTAAATGTGAACATAACACTGGAAAGACAAATAAAGAAAGCCAGTTAGTATTGACATAGTTAAGCCTACCTGGCCTGGGCGATTTGGGGTGTATCGCAGCCTGGGGGGGAGGGGGGAGCGGAAAGTGCCCCCCCCCTATATATTTTCTCTACCACTAAGGCTAGAGCACTGAAGCTTACTACACAGTATCTTGCATTCAAGCTCTACCGGGAAATGTAAAAGAATCCAAGATGGCCGCCATGATGACGTCGCAGTGACGTCATCTTCTCGGAAGCTATTTTTCGGCCTTTTTGGGGTCGATTTTTCGAAATTTTCATTTTTCCGATTTTTCTCTCGAAAAAAATCAAATAAAATATAGAATAATTAGTTTTGCATAAATAAAAAAAGATAAAATAAATAAAGGCCTTTTAGGCAAGGAAAATGTGAGGAAATGGAGCGAAAAGATTGAAAAACCCGACTTTCGCGGATACAACATGTCCGCCATTTTGAATTTACCCATAATCGCCGGGGGTATATGAAAATAGGCTCAAAATGACTCCAATAAGATAAAAAGTCACCAAGTTTCAGCCATCTCGGTTGTGTCGTTTTGGAACAGCAAAGACAAGTTCACTAGGGGGGGGGGGGACTTTCCACCCCACCCCCCCTCAGGCCAAGTAGGGTTAACTGCATTAAAATCGCACTAATTGTGTGCTGTTCATATTTCTACCTCCGCTTACCAGATTCTAGGAAAATGGTAGGTTCCATGTTTGATCGGAACCATTCTCCCGTTGTATAAATTTGTAACCTCCTAAACTGTCTACCTGTAACACCCTCTGAGTGCATTGAGTTGACCGTACGCGGATGCGCATTATTGTTAGCTGTGGTTAGCTGTATTTGACAAGAGCACAGTGTACATCGTCTTCATTATATATCTGTGATATACTAATCCCAATTAGCTCCATATAGCTACGGACCATTGTGATTGGCCGAGAGTCATGCGCACAAAACCTTCATGCGTGCCACGACTTTAACCACATTGTATGGTGTTCCATTTCGGCCATTTTGGCGTCGCGCGTCGCAGGCGACGGGAAGGGCGACGTCGCCCGCGACGTCGCCCTTCCCGTCGCCTGCGACGCGCGACGCAAAAATGGTCGAAATGGAACACCATAACATTGCAATTAGAAGGTATATCTGACAGTAGGAAGTATACAATCTGATGCCATAAGAATGGGTCGGAACTAACTGGTACATGAGTGATTTCGGGTTGGCATATTTCGATCTTTCGAATGAGGGCCAGACAACCCGTGGGCCAAGTAGGAGTCCTAAACCAAAATGATCTTTATCTTCACTTTTGCGTGTGCATGATTTTGATATCGCTCATACAATTTGATCAGCTAGTTTGGGTATAGACCAATCTCAGTAAACTCAGATATAATATCACGGAACATTATATCTGAATTCAGCCCTATATAAATCCTGTGCAAGTTGAAACTACTATTGTTAGCCAATCAGATGGATAGCTGGTTGTAACTATTTCAAAATCACGCCTACAGTAATTACACACGGTAGCTCGTGGTCTAATATATAAACATTATCCTAAAACAGTTTCCAAATATGGCATCATTTCCCGACAGGGTCCGTGGACATCAAAGAGTTTACTCCCGCCGAAAAGTCTGGCTTTGTTAGGGGTAGAAAATATCAAAAGATTGTGCCGTGCGAAGATGTTAATCTCCGTGAAGTAAGCGTCAATCATTTTCAGAAAGAAAAGGTTGAAATGGTTGTGATTGGCTTATTATGGGATCTCGTGGAATATCGGCGAACCTTTTGCACGAAATTTTCATAGCGTTACGTCTAGATGGTATTCCCCTGATTTACCATCTTGGTTTACCTAGATTGGGTATAGACGTGACCGACCCAAATATGTTGAGTCAAATTCCACTTTGGCCTAAACATTTCGGGTCATTTTGACACAGTTATTTTGGGTACGTCACGTCTATGGAACTCAACATCTTTGGCAATCTAATTAAAATTAAATCCTATCTGCTCCCCCATTTGGATATGTCGCTTGTAGGATCTAACCGGCTTGCAGTAACGCGAGTGTCAACCAATCCCGAGAGCTCTCCCTAGTGCTTTGAAGGGAACATAATGGTAAGCGCTTTCTGGTTGGCTCAGCCGAATCACAGGCCAAGCCGTCGGGGAATCTTCTGATGTTGCTGCTCTCACGCCAGGTTGGCCCCATAATGCAGGGTACGATTATGGACTGGTCCTTTGCGTAAACTTTGGGTTAAAGCAGAGACCATGACCCTATCCCCCCTCCCCGACTTCAAGTAAAGTGGTTATAATGCGCCGTGATGTCACAAGACTACCGGTATTAAATATCCATGAGCTGGGCGCTCTGAACACCAAATTCAATTGAAACCAGTAAAATCCTACATGTATAGGGACATATACGATTTGGAAGCATTGATAGGATATGAATTTATAAAGACTGCATCTTTGGGTACGTTTCGTTGGCAAGTATACAAAACTCATTCTAACGCTTTTTGGATGCCGGTTATGAGGCGCCGTTTGTGACAATATTGTCAACGACAAATATATAGAGTTAAAACCAAAATATAAAGTCGCCGTTTGTGACAATATTGTCAACGACAAATATATAGAGGTAAAACCAAAATATAAAGTCGCCGTTTGTGACAATATTGTCAAACACAAATATATAGTTAAAACCTTTGTAAATATATATAAAACGATATAAATAGGGCCTATATATAAAGTTATTTTTTTTTAAATTTTTATAAATATTTTTTGAACATAAATAACGATAGGAAGTTAAGACGTTAAATTTAACGTAAATATAAAGTACACGAACTTGTAAAGTGTACATGTAAACCGGATATGCCCAAAGGAAGCTGCGCAATCGATGTGCGCGCGAGTAATACTGGTTAATCAAAACTGCAACTGGGTTCTGAAGCGAAACTATGACAGCGGTGAAAGCCACTCGCATGTCACAGATATGTCGAATCAAACAATAAGATCACGTACCTGAACATATATCAGTTCACTGCTATAGTGATTTAGTAAAGGCCTATTCCAATTTTCAACAATTACTGTTATCATTTACAATCGTACTTCAGAGTTATCACATCAATTAGATATAAATACATCTACTTATAAATCACCATAAGGTATCCTAGCCTGCAGCCAATATCACGGCCTGCCCCTTTGATGTTCAATCTGCGATTCCGTCGGCCAAGTCGCTGGTTGCTATTTGCCGCATAGAAATATCAACAGAAGTTGAAATAAAACATGAAAATAACGATATATTAATTATGCGCAACACAAATATTAGGAAATTTGAAATCATACTGAATATGAGCATATTTCATTGACCAGAATATGACCATTCATAGCCTAGTTATAGGATTTGGAATTATATTGTCGTTTTGTATCATTTATCGTTTTTCGATAATTCCGCATTTCCAAACAAGGCAAAAATTAGCAGGGGATTTGGTATAAGTACAGCGAATGTGGAAACTAATGGCTCATGAGAAACCGGTTGCACAATGCTTGTATCATCAAACGTACCGTTCTCAAATTATGAAAGAACAATGGCACCTACTGTGGGAACCACCAGTGTGGATTGTACTGTTGCGTTCACCGTTCCTCGTTTCCATTAACGAGATCATTTATTATAGCATGATACGCTTACTTGATCTCAAACTTTTTAGGTTTTAAGTTAGTATAACGTAATTTGAATAAAATGAACTGTTGATATTCGTAAGCGGTAATTACTGGGTTCAATCCCTGGCCGGGTCATACCAAAGACTTGAAAAATGGAACTTGTTGCTTCCTCGCTCACGCTCAGTATTGAGAGGATAGAACAAGGACTGGTTCGCTCGGTGTCAGTATAACGTGACTGAGTGGGGTGTCATGTCTGCCTACGGCATGATATTTCGGTGGGACAGCAGTATAAAATGTCAACATTAGATCTGCTCTGTTACAAGTAGGTATACCCCCGCCCCTTCCACTCCCCTCCCTTCCCTTCTCCGTCGTGATATAGCTGAAAAAATGTTGAAAGCGACGTTAAACCCTATTCACTCACTCGTCACCGTATATAATAGGGTTAACACCAATGCCCATCAAGAACCCATCGGGCCAGAAGTGCTCTTCAATACACACGTATTGAAGATCAATTAGCGATTAGCACGCAGGGATAAAACGGCTTCGACTGATTTCTCAGTTACTAGTAACAGCTTCGAGGCAGCGCAAAAGTGAAAAAAGGCCAATGTAGTGTTCCTCATGAGCCATTAGTTTCCCATTCGCTGTACTTATACCAAATTCCCTGCTAATTTTTGTCTTGTTTGGAAATGCGGAAATTATCGAAAAACGATAAAATATATGTAACCCAGGCTTTCGGTGCAGTAATTAATCAAGCTCAACAATGACATACAATGAAAGAAATCGAACAGTTTATTACAACAGGAAAAGAAAATGGCTCATGAGCAATAAAAAAAAGCAATGAGAGACAACACAATGACATGTGAGAGTGCATAGGCCTACAGTATCTATGCAGGTACGGAGCAGCTGCTGATGATCCTCCTCACTGGAACTACACAATGCGTCACGATAATCCGCTAACCTTTTGGTCTACACACGCCGATGCACACCCAACAGGCTTTCGTAGCTTGATATCACACGCAATTAGTGAATCAAACAGACCTCCATATAAGTAGCATTTGTGTTTATCAATATAACAGGCTTCCGTAGAAATAGCACTCGCGAATGTTGATATAACAGGCTTCCGTAGGAATAGCACTCGCGAATATAGATGTAACAGGCTTCCGTAGGAATAGTACTCGCGAATGTTGATATAACAAGCTGCCGTAGGAATCGCTAATGTGGATATAACAGGCTTCCGTCGGAATAGCACTCGCGAATATAGATGTAACAGGCTTCCGTAGGAATAGCACTCGCGAATATAGATGTAACAGGCTTCCGTAGGAATAGCACTCGCGAATATAGATGTAACCGGCTTCCGTAGGAATAGCACTCGCGAATCACACGATTCTCCTAAGGAAATATAATATCACCAATATGAATCACGATAAAGCACTCAGTCTTCTGTCGACTAAAGAAGATGGCAGTAGTTCAGCGCATTCACCGTTTCTCGGTAGGTAAATATGGGCTTTACTAAAATAAAGTCTGTCAACAATTTACTGCGACTTCATATCAACACAGTTCATGCAGAAATGTCTATCGGGCTTCCATACAGCATAGACAGAAACAAAACTTCGGCAGAAAAGTTCAATTACAGGTAATGGGCTTCCATATATATTGTACCACAGTTATTCTGTATCTGTACATACCTTGAGAGTCAGCTCGCCCATAATAACGTTCCATAGAGATTTCCAAGTAGTTCATTTGGTATCGCCAGACCACCGTACAAGCATTTTCAACTTCAGTTAATAGACTTGGTGGTAACAAAGCTTCTTTGAAGCTCCCTGATATGACTAATCCTTTACCAACAACTGTCCATTAGGAATCAATTTACAGAGGAATTGTTTCGATGATAGCAGGCCTTCATAGAATCAAATTCCGACGAAGATTGTACAACAACAACAGTTTGTCCACTTTGGTAACTACGGTCTTCGCCAAAATAATTACTCTATCACAATGGTCACTTAAAGAGCCACTCACTGACATCCAACTGTCTCCCGGCTGCCTCGTACAACACAAATCGTTGAATCTGCCACGGAGTTAATCAGTTTTAGTCCAGTTTTGCTCCGATAAATCACAATTTTGCTGTTCATATTTCGAGCACAATTCCGCCAAAGGGACCGAATCCTATCTCCCTACGCGCAAGAGCTCCAACCTATGCTGATGAGTCCACGTGGTAGACTCGTAGGCTCACAGAATGTGCGGGCTACACACTCCCCCCTCAAATCTGCTTCGTCCCGGAGCAGACAGTTTCTAACGCGCAAAGATTCTCTGGGCGAGTTTGGTAAACATTCCCTCTCGACGAGGGTGTGCACAGCTGGCTTGCAACTTATGATAAGTAGCCTCACCAAGTCTATCGTACGTGAATCGTGGCGGAGCTTTCACAGTTCTTGCTGAACGCCTCGAAGGAGCAGGTTCTGATGCGGCCTCCTGCTGCACTAATTCAATCACTGGGCTTGGTTCACCCTGTTCCGTTACAGGAATCGTTTCAGACACTTCCGGAGAAGGATCTGTTCCGCTGAACTCCTCTGTACGATCTGCTTCAACCAATTTAGGTTGTGAATCCTGAAGCTGTCCAGAGTACGCTGGTTCTGCGATTTCAGATTCCACGGACGGCAGTACAAGTGGTGTAGAGCTGTTACTGCTTGTATGCTGCTGAATGACCCTTCCTGGGACAAATTTTGCAGCCTCACCGTTCAAGTTTGACTGACGAATACATGTGTCTGACATGTTCGGAGCAAGAGCCTGAGCTACTGGCAGAAGTAAGGTAAGTTCATTTTCAGACTCTGAACCGGATGAAGAGTCGCTACCCGCTTGCTTCACATATTGTCGGGTATGCGGTCGGCGTTGTTTAGCTGGCGCACGGGGTGAATCATCGTCACGCAGATATCCAATTGGCAGCAACATGTTCCTGTGAAGGGTCCTCACAATTCCTCCACCGGATTCCGGTTTCACACGGTAGACAGGAGCATCGTTGTGGACTCTTTCTTGGACTACATAAACCTCTGGCTTCCACACATTGGCTAACTTGTGCTTGCCTTGTAAGCCAACATTCCTGACCAGAACTCTGTCACCGGCAGAGAATGCATTGCCACGAACTTTTTGTCGTACCGTTTCTTATTGGATGCACCCGAGTTATCAGATTTGCTGCTCGCCAGCTTGTAAGCATCCCTCAGCTGTTGTTTCAATTGCTGAACATATTGGGCATGATCTTGCTGAGTGATATTATCTGGGGATACTCCAAATGCCAGGTCTAATGGAAGCCTTGCCTCCCTCCCGAACATGAGGACATATGGCGAAAATCCGGTGCTGTCATGTTGGGAACAATTATATGCGTGTACCAACGCAGCTACATGACTACTCCAACGTTCCTTTTTCTCATCCCTCAAAGTACCAAGCATGTTCATTAATGTCCTATTGAAACGTTCAGGTTGTGGATCACCTTGAGGGTGATAGGGCGTTGTATGGGACTTTTTGATGCCCAATGTTCTTGTAAGTTCCTGGATAACCCGACTTTCAAAGTCTCTGCCCTGATCAGAGTGTAAGCGTTGCGGTAGTCCATAGTGAACACTGAAGTTTTCCCATAAGACTTTCGCTACCGTACGGGCTGTTTGATCTCTGGTGGGAATGGCCTGGGCGTATCTTGTAAAGTGGTCTGTAATTACAAGAATGTTTCTGTAGTTCGCCCGATCATTTTCAAGTGACAAAAAGTCCATACACACTAGCTCCATAGGGGAACTTGTCCTGATGTTCACCAGTGAAGCAGCAACCTTGGGCAGTGTCTTTCTAGCGACGCACCTGGGACACTGTTTCATCCATGTTTCAATGTTGGATGCCATCTTCGGCCAATAGAATCGTGCTCTCGCCAGTTGAAGTGTCCTTTCGAATCCAAGGTGTCCAGATTCATCATGCAAAGCAAGCATGGCTTGTTCCCTGAATGGTTCTGGTAAAACAAGTTGAAGGTTTTCATTTCTGGATTTTCCTGTATAGCACACCATCCTTTAGCTGGTATTTGTCGAATTCCCTCAGCATAAGTTTCACACCAGGATGGTGAGCATCAGTTGAAACGGGCTTTTTGCCAGCCTGTACTATCTCGACGACAAGCCGAATGTCACTATCTTGTGCTTGATGAAACTTCCAGTCCATGGTACTCAAGTTCGATCCAGCAGTGGCATAGTTCTTTGGAACTGCATCAACACTAGTTGTTAGACACTGCACTATTGGCAGAGTGTTATTTCCATCAAACACATCAGGCTGAGCTGCCCCAGGGCGCAAGTTCGGTGTTGCATAATGGCCCTGGGAGATGGCATTGATGACATCCTTGGGATACACATGATCAGGTTCTCTCAACTGTCCACTGAGTCTGGCTGTGATCTCTTGCAATTTATCAGAGCCTGTTACCTGACCATCGCCATGGGGTCTTCTTGATAATGCATCAGCATCTACATTTGTTGATCCGGGTCGGTAAGAGATGGTCAGGTTGAAATTTGCCAGGGCCGCAAGCCAACGATGGCCTGTTGCGTCGAGTTTCGCCGAGCTAAGGACATATGTCAATGGATTGTTATCTGTTAGTACCTTGACGTCCTTGGCCAGGTATAGATAGTCACGGAACTGGTCAGTAACACTCCATTTCAGAGCTAGAAATTCTAGCT
>JAVTVY010013010.1:0-54432 GCA_036873755.1 Hanleya hanleyi
GCTGTACATGTATCTGTACTGCGTTATGTAGAGGTGCTGTATCTGTACTGTGTTACTCAGAGGTGCTGTATCTGTACTGTGTTATCTAGCGGTGCTGAATCTGTACTGTGTTATCTAGAGGTACTGTATCTGTAATGTGTTATATAGAGGTGCTGTACATGTATCTGTACTGCGTTATGTAGAGGTGCTGTATCTGTACTGTGTTACTCAGAGGTGCTGTATCTGTACTGTGTTATCTAGCGGTGCTGAATCTGTACTGTGTTATCTAGAGGTACTGTATCTGTAATGTGTTATATAGAGGTGCTGTACATGTATCTGTACTGCGTTATGTAGAGGTGCTGTATCTGTACTGTGTTATCTAGCTAGAGATGCTGTATCTGTAGTGTATTATCTAAAGGTGCTGAACCTGTACTGTGTTATCTAGAGGTGCCTTCAGTACTGTGTTATCTAGATGTGCTGTATCATAGTGCAGAGTTCGAATGTCACCTGTCCGTCAGTCTGAGACTGGTAAAAAATCGAATGGACTGGTGTGAGTGACTGAACAACAAGTCCGTCGGATTGGTAACAAAAAGGTCCTCAGTACATTGTGTAAACTATTTTTTTCTGGATATCTCCACACTATTTGTAAAGAAGGAAGAATGAAATATATAAGGCAAAAAAAAATATATATATATCTGTTTTTGGTTACCCGACTGAGTCTAAATAAATCGAGCGAGTCTAAAAAAATTTTTCAGCAAATTCCAACAAAATCACGACCAAGGCTGCATTTTATAACAACAACCGCACTGTCAGCATACCGTAAAGTGTGACTGCAATGCATGGCAGTAGGTTGACGATCTTTTCAGGAAATAAAGCACTCACTTTCAGGTCAGGGATCGAGAAATTAGCAATGTGATTACACTTCAGTCGACCTGATCATGTTTACCAGGACAATTTTAAACATATTCTCTATCAATCCCGAAAAAAATCTACTTATTTTTTGGCTTAAAATGGCGTTTGTTGAAGCAGTGTTTCGCGATGACACAGTCAAAGTCGCCGTCAAAATCTAGCTGACCGGGTTTGTCGTGTGGGATTACATGTATCTTCACACGCGCTCAAGAAATTATTATTAATTCCTTATTTAGTAGCAACCAACACAGCGAACAAAATATTCATAATGATGACAAGTGTTCCCAGATCATCTTTTATTTAATATTAACGAACTAGTGAAAATATTTGCAGACTGGTTACATTTTTGGCTTACAAGTTTTCTTAAATTTGAACACTGTACTGTGTTATCTATATGTGCTGTGTATGGATTGTGTGATCTAGAACTGCTGTATATGTACTGTGTTATCTAGCGGTGCTGTATCTATATTATGTGATCTAGAGGTGCTGTATCTGTACTGTGTTATCTAGAGGTGCTGTATCTCTACTGTGTCATATAAATCTAGAGGTGCTGTATCTGTACTATGTTATCTAGAGGTGCTGCGTAGATCTGTACTGTATTATCTATATGCTGTATCTGTAATGTGTTATCTGTCATGTATCGGTATCTGTACTGTATTTTCTAGAGGTGCTGAATCTGTACTGTGTTATCTAGAGGTGCCTTCAGTACTGTGTTATCTAGAGGTGCTGTTTAGATCTGTACTGTGTTATCTATGTGTGCTGTATCGATAAGTGCTGTGTTATCTAGAGGTGCTGTATCTGTATGGTATTGTCTAGAGACCGTGCTGAATCTGTACTGTGTTATCTAGAGGTGCCTTCAGTACTGTGTTATCTAGAGGTGCTGTTTAGATCTGTACTGTGTTATCTATGGGTGCTGTATCTGTACTGTGTTATCTTTATATGTTGTATCTCTACTGTGTTATATGTGTTGTATCGGTACTGTGTTATCTGAAGGTGCTGTATCTGTACTGTGTTATAGAATCATTGTGCTCGAATGCTTGTTTCATGTTGGATTCCAATCTAGCCCCAGAACTCACTTTAGCTGCGAAAACTGACCGAGCTGGCCTAGTGGATTTCTGGGAGCGGAAACGGAAACGTCGCACCTGTTTGTTTAGTTTCTTATTTGTTCTACTTTTTATGTGTTTTGTACTCTGTCCCAAATTGGATGCTCAGTACAATAAAGAATCTTATCATGTGCACATGCATTTTCGGCGGAACCAATCTCGCATTCGTCTATTTCCGTATTTGCGGAAATTAGATCAATTACTAAGTTCTGGGGATAGATTGCTATTATTCAACTAAACATAGAAATAGTTTTGTATAATTTGAATGAATAATGTTCGTTTGGTTAAAATTAACTTCATTTAACAATAAAATGCGATCGGATCGCTCGATTACCAAAGGCACTATTTCGTAGCCGGCTCACTACTTGATCGCCATACGCTCCCCACGGGTGGGGATTTGTGCGTTCTATGCGAGAGGCTAAGTTCCGCCAATACGGAAATAGCCGAACGTGAGATTGGTTGGATTCCTCTGTTCCAAATTATTCCTTGTTGTACATGTGTCCATTACAACTTTTTTGTTTTTCTTCCTATGCCTATACTGTTGTGCTCATATAATATGGAGTACCATAGTGCTGCCCTTCGTGACTATAAGGTTAAAAGATACCAGTCCCATCGGAGAGGAAGGCCTAGAATAGTATTTACCAGTTGTGGTGTCCTTACTACGAAAGCCGAGAGGGTTCTTCAGAGTTTTACTTTTTGACTTCTGACTTCCGACTTCCGACTTCTGACTTCCGACTTCAGACTTAGGATTTGTTTTCTTTTATAATGCATTACATCTTAAATTATGAAACATGGAATAACACAATACCGTTATTATGGCATCGTGTGCTTGAAAAGCTGATTGCATGTACTTTTAATAATCATATAACCATTGAAGTTTATTATTTTGATTTTGACTTTCGACTTCTGACTTCTGACTTCCGACTTCTGACTTCCGACTTCCGACTTCTGGCTCCCGACTTCAGAGTTTTGGACATTCATTCACCCCTTGCAACTTTACCTTTACATATATTATAATAATACCTATAATTCTATCTGTGACTTTGTGCTTTGGTCTTTCTGATTATAGTATTGGCAATTTAAAAGGGAACCCCAACGTTCTAGGTCCAGTTTTAGGCCACGGTTTAATAGAGACACATTTAGGCCACGGTTTAATAGAGACACATTAGGTTTGAAGTTTAAATCTGCTAATGATGTAATTTATTGCAAATGGTATTTGGTGAAGTCATCAAATGAACTCAAGATAATGGCTAGATTATACTGGAATTGTCACAAAGCGATAAGTCTAATGTCTTTCTTTGTAATATTGCTTATTTACAGCATCATGAAAACTAGTTCTAAAAAGTTATAAGAATTTATAGAAATACGGTTCTCATGACATATCAACAGATTATAAAGGACTTTATTTTGGAAACTGCACGGATTATGATATCTTATTAACAAATATGAAGTAACAAAGGAGTACTCGTGCGATTCATATTTATTAAAAATTCATTTCAACTAACACACATCCTTACACAAGTTAATGGACTGCAAAGGTATCAGAATCTAAAATATTCGTATTTGTCTGTCTAATCAACTCACCAATAGCTTATTTGCATATCAAATTTTTTCCAGTTCCAGAAAGCTTCTCATCAACCAGGAGAAATGTATATTTATATATTTTCCTACGAAGTAGGCTACAGATCGCAAATTGTCCGGTAATGAGTGAGTCCATCCGAATCCTTTCGTCGGCAAAATAAGGAGAACCGTTGACATCAGAACCTTGATTTTTGGCATGAGCGTGCATTAGGGCATTGTTACCATCAAGTTCTGATCTGAAATAATTCTGATTAAAATTAGATTTATAATTAACACTTCAATATATTGCTATATATATATGTAAGGTTTAGCCTGTAACATGTATCCTCTTTCACATCCAATCATTTCATCATTGCCAAGAAAACTGTGGTCTGTTTTGCTCCAGCGTTTTATCGCCAATGAGTATCAGTTACTGTCCGTCTAAAAATACCCTGTCATTGAAATAGTCCACTATGCCACATGGCCCTATTACAGAAGATGTAGAGACGCTATTTATTCGTCTTTACCGGCTATGCTCAGGAGAATCACATAGAATCATTATTATCTTGTGCATAGAAGGTGTAGGGTCTTGAGTTGAATTACCGTAAACTACATAAATGCTACCTTTCTACTATAGTACTATATATAAAAATGTGTTGTATTGTTGGGAAAATAATGTGATTCAAAAAGTTGTTTTGATCCTGGACAAGGGCACTGAAACCATTAAAGAGATGTAAATGTATTTTCACACGTAAAGCTTGAAATCTACTAAACCTATATTATTCAATCTGTTTCCTTTAATTAAGAAATTGTAAAATTAAATCGGCGATCGTTATTTATTTTGGAATGAAGGCGCATTAAGAGACTGTTACCAACAAGTTTTGAGCTGACCTATTTTTGATGAAAATTTCTGGTGATTTTTGATGAAAAGCACTGGCGATTCTGACTTGGGCGGTGCCCATCTTAATATGAGCAGGATTTCAACTGGGGGTGGGGATTTCCAAGAGTTCAGTTCGTGTTCGAGTCCTAATGCCTACTGTACTTCGTAGGTCCTGTGATGTTAGTCACACTGCTCATGTTTATAATATTTCGGAAGTAATTATGATCAGTTGAATAGAATTGTGCTATTATATTATGTAATTGAGGCGCCTTTGACTTGTGACATAAGGTATTTCGATTTACATTAGAAGTTATCGCATTTTAATAATCAGAACATAACTGCAGATAAACTTCAATGGTTATCTGATTATTAAATGTACATGCAATCAGTTTTTCAAGCACAAGATTTCATAATAATGGTATTCTGTCATTCCATGTTTCATAATTTAAGATGTAATGCATTATAAAAGCAAAAAAATCCTAAGACTGAAGTCAGAAGTCAGAAGTCGGAAGTCAGAAGTCGGAAAAAAGTAAAACTTTGAAGAACCCTCTCGGCTTTCGTACCTTACAGAGCATACGAACATGCACATTTTCTCCTCCTTCCCAGACCTGCCACTCCCCCCCCCCCCCCACAGAAATGCAATAACTACAGTTAGTAGCGGCTCATTTTTTCGAATTCCAGCAATACAATATCCTTTTCAACCAAGTATGATTGCTGTTGTTGATTTTGGGAGAAAGGAGGTGGGGGGGGGGGGGCTAGTATGAAATAGTAGAGCAGTGTACCGTATGGTAGAACATACACTACACTACAGGCCTAGGCCCCTATGGCTATGCTGTATTTCATTTTTCGAAATCTTTAGAAGTTAAAATTTTATAACAGGTTTGGATTTTCCCATCTATAACAACATAAAGATCTATCTAATGATTACCAGAAGTGAGGGAATTATTAGCGCAACTGAAGCTACTTACCTTGCAGGAAAAATCGTAGAACTCACTGATCGATGTTCTGGAAGTTTGCCGCACAACACCATTCCGGACACCCGCAGTCATCGCAGATGCCGTGTCAGTGTGGATCTCCTTTCCCATTTACGACAGCCCAAGAAACTTCATCCGCATCCTCGTGTGTTTTCACACACTGAAGATGGTGAACTGTAGTCGTTTGTTTTTTCCAGGCAGTCGTTAGCAACAAAAATCAAACCATCCGCATCGCGTTTCGCTGGACGTGATATGACACCGAAATGACGACGACGACTTTAGGCCAGAGAGCTATTTCAAGGGGGATAACTCTAAAGACAAGAACGCGCACCTGCTCCGGATATGTCATCTGTTCGTTCGTGACCTACGCCACATTGACTTTTGTGTCACCAATCAGTGGAATAAGGTCAATCAGTTTTCATATTAGTCTGCGAATTCTTAGTTTTCTAAATTCTTCTCGGCATAATAGATTTAATTGATAATAATCGACTGTGTCTGAGATCTAAAGGATACGGTATGAACTTACATTTATAGTAAATTTGTAGGAAAAAACTCCTAAAGTTAGCAATACGTTTCTGAAGTCATACATTTATTTCTTCAATTTTGTACAAAAAAAAACCAATGGTTCGTACGGAAGAAATACACAAGTTTTATCAAACGCTTACAGTTTATGTTTTGGATTCTATCTAGACCGAGCTTCCAATGACTCTTCACGCCAGACGACGGATAAAAAAAAATTCTGAGAGATTGGCTGACTAGGGCCAGAGTTCCCTCCCATACAAAAAAACACACGCAAAATGAGAGCGACCACGTAGTCTCCCTAACTCATCCCAGTAAAAATATTTCTAAAATATATTCGGCCGTTCCACAACACTTAACACACATATATTTATTAATGAATAATTTCCCTTCATTGTCAACCCAAATTTAACAAGATTCGTTTCGTTCTTCGTCTATTACCGTATCAACAACTTTACTTTCATTTAATTTGCTTCGACGATCCCAGAACTGAGCCAGTTTTCCATTTGGAATGAGGTAGAAGTTAAAAGCGCTAAAACATGTGAAGAAAATGACGGATCTTATAAAGTTTGGGCTGACAATGAAGGGAAATTATTCATTAATAAATATATGTGAGTTAAATGTTGTAGAACGGCCGAATATTTTGGAAACTAATATTTACTGGGATGAGGTAGCGCGACCACGTTGTCGCTTCCATTTTGCGTTTTTTGTTTGGGAGAGAACTCTGACCCAAGCTAGACAATCTGTCAGAAATTATCCATCATCTGGCGTGAAGGGAGGAAGCTGTCATGATATTTATATACCAGTATATGCCTACGACCGTAGGGCTTTATCCAATCGCTGGGGAGCGTTTTCTATCTGATCTAGTTTTAATTGATATCAGGCACGACGGCAGAAATTGGTGATTGGAGGAGCCACTCTCATAGCACTACAGGCGAGTGTCCAGGGGTCACCTAGGTCTCGGAAGCTCCAGGGGTCTTACATGACTGGAGACGCGTTCTAGCGTCGTTCATTAAAGTATTACCGCGTCCATAATCCAAAGACATAATTCATATAACAGCAGTAGCATCAAATTCAAGAAGAAAAAAAAAAAATTAAATTATACATAAAAATGCAAGAGAGAAGTGGTCAATAGTTTTCAATAATACCGGCAAGACATCTGATGTTCTAAAAGTTTTAGGCTGGTTAAAATAAATTTCCTGTTTAGCATCATTTTTTTATATAAATCTGGGTAGGGAGGGCGGATTTTTTTTTTTTTTTTTTTTTAGTGGCTTGTGTGAATAAAATCATCAATAAACCTTGCCTGAATAGTTGAATTTCTGCTCTGAATAAAGTAGGTGGCATCCATCGTCCTGCTCTGCTGTTTGCCTTCATAATTGTAGATTTTCAAAACGTTGGTTGTCCACAAGTGATCGTCGAACTTGGCAGATAACGAATGGCATTTTCGCAACTTTGAAGCGCCCACGCTTCACAACTCAGCATGCTCGGTTATCTACAAAATGCGGACTTGGGCCTCGGAAACGGACATTTGAGTCGAAAACGGACTTTTAGGCAAAAAAAAAAAAAAAAAAATTTTTTGGGGCGGACGAAATTTCGGGGGCGGGCGGTGATGCTAAACAGGAAATTTTTTTTAACCAGCCTTAATCCGCATCGTTGATCAATATTCTTAATCCATATGATTTTCGTTGTCAAGTCGTTATCTAGAGTATGATGTATCTCGGTCACGTTTTGATTGTGAATGTTCATATAAACACGTACCATGAGCATCTTAAAAATTGGTTCATAGTCTCAGGTAAAACGGAATAAGACACAAGTTACGTAACGCCCTAAATCTTGCACGTTACGCTCGAGCTTAGTGCTTCATTTTTTTTATTTTTTTTTAGATTATGTGATGATTTATGACCTCACATATTCTAGAAAAATAAAGAAATGTAACACTACACCGGTAACATAAAATAGTTTATGTCTATACTATATTATAGTATTATATAGACATATATTCTCTGATATATTTTATTTCTTTATTTCTTTTCTAGAATATGTGCTAGAAATGTGTTTTAATCTTGTTTGCTAGTGCCTTAGCCACACGGGAGTTCAATATTTTCCAGAATATTTTCGTGTAATTCACCCCTATTTTCGGAAACAATGGCGGATTCTGGCGAAATAGCTGGGCATCGGCAGAGTTCCAATGAAATGCAGGCGAACAACCAACATAAGTCTTTCACGATATTTACTATAGCTTGTGACCCGAACTTCAAAGTAGGCCTATTGATACACATAAGATACTCGACTTTTTTAAGCTTGTGACTTTCCAACGAAGCCTCAAAAACCTCGGTGTTTGACGAACATTTGCTGGTTCAGACAAAGTTATCGATCGTTCATGAACGTCCGGCTTCAGTTCCGAGATAAACCAAGGTACAGTCGAAAAGAAAATGAAATTTACATTACATCAGAAAGTATCAATTGTTCAGTCTGCGTTGTTTATCTGCATTCAAACAATAAATATCGGTCCTAATATTTTCGGAGAGGCCCGACAATACTTTCGGGAATTCGGGATTCTGGGCGATTGACCAGTAATTTTTGTGGTAAAATAAAATAAAAAAGATAATAAAAAATTAAATCAATGGGCATTTCGAAAAGAACGCTGATAATTATCACATATCGCACATCATATTACTATAAGCATATGGCACACCTACATTCAAATATGATACTAATACTCTATATACAGCTTTCGTCAAAATGGTTGATACATCGAGAAAAAAAATCATACTTTGATGGTGACAGATATTTCTTGGGAATTAGATTGATTCTGTGAATATATTTCCGTATAGAGATATTAATCTCCATGAAGTAAACGTCAATCATTGTCAGAGAGAAAAGTCAGAAATTATCTTGATTGGCTTATTATGGGATCTCGCAGAATATCGGCGAACATTTCGCACGAAGTTTTCATAGCGTTACATCTAGATGGTATTCCCCTGATTTACCAGATTGTCTGCATCGGACATGTGTCAACACAATTACCCTATCGTTAATCTAAGTAAAGTCCAGGGAACATCGAAACCAATCGATCACACATTTCGCGATAATGGTTGTCTTTTTTAATTTCATGGCTGTCCCCGGACTCATTGTGGTCATTGTCCGTTCGTCTTTTAAGTTGCACTTCTGTGTCAAACGTAAATTATCAGCGCCAAATGGCGTGATAAGCTTGTCACAGGGTTTAATAGCGCAAAAAGCAGGATTTGTCCCGTTGTGTTAGGAACGTATAGCGTACATTTGCTTTAGGGTCATACATTCTCCCAACGTCAGAGTTTGTAACCTCCAAACCGTCTGTAAAAAATATGACAATAGGGGATATACAATCTGATGCCATGAGAATGGGTCCATAGGGCTAGTATCATTTTTCGCCATGTGTGACCCATTTCCTCAAATTAGTGTTCTTAAAATCTTAAAGCCTTTAGCCTGATTTCAAGAAATGTGTTTAAATCCACCCGCGGGTGAAGTTACAGCGTCTGACAAGTTGCTCCCTTGAGCATCAGCTTAGAGCAGATTACGGAAGAAGCATAAAACCCAGTGTTATCACAATTGTCGTCTAGTATGAGCAAGACAATGACAAGATATGAGAGACAGTCAGTGGGTTAAATATACAGGGTTATTGGCGAGCTCAGATTTGTTCTTCGCGAACTGCGGCGGGAGGGTTTGCGTTCCAAGCTTGAACGATGGAGGTGTACCGGTAGTGATTATTACATATAAACAAGAGCAGCCAAAGGAGCAACCTTTAACCATCTCGGTCATCTATACGCGGTAAGACTGACCCTGGGATCGTGCAGATCCATTCTCAGCCTACTTTCGGCAACTAAGAGGGAATTTCCAGAAATCAATACCACGTGACTTCGTCAGCCAATCAACAAAAATCTACCGACGTACAACCATTTGCGTACACTTCGCCATCCGTAAGATGGCTTGCGAATCGTGTGTCTCCATTATCGCGGAGCGATATCCGGTACTTTACCGGATTCTGTTCGGCCTTCATCCGGCGGAGAACAGACTCGAGACATCTGATAAATTACAGGTTTTCATACCACTTCTGAAACAGATATTGCCTGGTCTTACAAAATATATTGGTATGTATAACTATCGTATCATCCAAGAGGTGTGGTGGATCTGAAATTTTGAACAAGTAGTTCATCACATGACTCGAAAATAGCTGCATTGTGAATGAAAACAATGGGTGCTCTCTGAATTGTGGCGCTCTGTTCACCTACCGTCAGGAATGGCTTGGGAAAAGCGTTCATTGTATGGAAACTAAATTTGGTCAATTCTGACAAATATTTGGTCAATTCTGACAAATATTCAGAAAATTAATTCATAGAAAAATGTAATATTTAGCATATTTGGACGGCGCTTAAAACGTTAGATAATTTTTTCAACGATATAAATGTCGTCTGCTTCATTTATTCGCCAAGTTTTGCAATACTACGAAAACAGAAATTATAGATACCACATAATAAAGACAGTCTCTTATTAAATTTCATTCATTTTATTAGATTTTTTCTTTTTTTTTTCTATGCAGGAAAATTATAAGCCTCAACCCATGCTATTACGACACCCACGCTAGGCTAGGTTTTGCCATTTATTAGGTGACATTATCAGTGCCGCGAAAATATTGTCGGGCCTCTCCGTAAATATTCTGGACAGATAGATATTGTTTGATTGCGGATAAACATTACAGGCTGACATATTTGATACTTGCTGATTAGGGTAAAACATACATTTTATGTTCGCTTGTAGTTCGGTTTATCTCGGAATTGAAACCGGGCGTTCGCGAATGGTCGTTTACCTTGTCCCCCAGCCATGAAATGTTCGTCAGACTGCAACACCGAGATTTGTGGAGCTTCTTTGGAAAGATACGTGCTTAAAGAGTGAAGTACCTAACGTGAATCAAAATTTCGAAGTTCGGATCGTCAACTGGTATATATCGTGAAAGACTTCGTCTGCATTTGGGTGGATCTCAACTGATGCCACCGCTATTTCGCCAGAATATGCCATTTTTCCCCCCGAAACTATTCATTATTTACGCGAAAATAGTCAGGATATCGACGTATTTCCGAAAATATCGAGGACTGTTTCTTCCGTGTACTAGTGTTAATCCCACACAGGGTGGAAGCAAAGTCCATGCATGCTTCGCCAGTATTACCGTAAATCTTATACTGACGTTGTGTAATTTATTTTACACGATTTAAGTTCCGGTTTACCAACGTTGGCATAAATAGCAGAATTAGCTGGGCCATTCTTACCGTAAATCCGATACCAACGGTGGCAGAAAATGATCCCTGCTGGAATTTCCCTTGATCAAACTGTACGAGTAAAGAGGTCTTTCCAACTCCACTGTCCCCCACAAGGATTGTCTACAAAATAGAAAGGATTGCGTTCAATAATTACGCCCATACGAAAGTTTCAGAAGTTTCATATTGACTCAATGGATCAGTTAGCAAATGTGGTTACATATATATACATAACCAAAACTGTAGTAGTGTACCATGGGTCATGGGACTAATTTATGCAAAGATGATGTCATGCGGCCAGGGTCAACTGACAGGAGTAAAAGGTCAAAGGTCAATTGTTTCGTAATCCAGTATTACCACTCGGCACGTTCTCTGATAATGTAGGACATTAGTACCTCGACTCCCTGAATAAATACAAATTATTTGTAGGGAGTAGACAATAACTAGAATTTACCATTTTATGGGGACACTATTCTACATGAGAAAGCGTCGATCAGATAATGGAAGAGATAATCCAATTTCTTATTTGGTATTAGAGTCATGTTCACCCAAGGCCATAACCTTGCGTGATAATCGAGTTTCGTGTTACGGTCAATTTCCATTGCAAATGAAACCGGATCCTTTTACGTGAATGCCTTCCACTGAGGGAATACGTCCTTGTAACCTTTCCAAGTGATATGTTTTTATCGCATTGGGATGTCATGTTGGTTGTCTCGCTGCTGCTAAAGACGTTTTCCACAATGGAAACGACATTGGATGTTGTCTGAGAGAGAAATCTCAAAAGACACAGTTTCGTGATCAGTTTGATCCAATTCATTGTCCCCAGAACAGCCACTTTTCTCGGTCAAGATAACTTCTTGATTAAAGCATTGTGCGTTTTCGGAATGTTGTATGAGAGATTCGAAGTTCAATTTAGTCCCACATGCCATGGGAGGCCCTAATTTAGGAATTCTCTCGGCCTTTGAACAGTATAGTTAGTCCTGTGACGTAATTAACGTACATGGAATCTTAGAAGATAATGGCACTTTTCGGAAATAATATAGATGCAAACTCACTCACTCACCCATGGAGCCAATATTTCGCTTCCTGTGACTGTATTTGTGACAAGAGCAACTTGAAGTTAATCGATCGAAAATCGTTCAACGGATATTCGAATTTACTCAAGATACATGTAGCTTCAAGTTAATGAGTATATATATAGTAAAATATATGCGAATGTTCGAGCTGGGCGAGTCGGTAGGGGGGGGGGAACGAATCGCATATCACGGACACAGGAGAATTTAGAATCAGTCAGCGTATCGGCAGTGGAGCCTTCACTTCAAAACGTTGTTTCCCAGATGTGGATAAATGAATCAGATTTATATATACCCACATGCTGTAATCAATTACGGCTATAAATATTTTATTCTCAATTCCGTAACGTATAATTTGATTTGCACATTCCAAGCTTATCCAGTGCATGCACGACTGCGTAAAATAACCATTTTTATTGAATATCTGCGAGGCCTCCCGAGAGGGCTACGATTCAATAAATCAGCAAACATACCTAAATCTGGTGATTACTCGGTATTGGTAGCAAAGCTGTGTTTTATATCTCTATACTGGCGATCGAAGGCGACGCGAATAATATAACCAAATTAATCAGTTTTACTTTGCCCCCGTTTTTTTTTATCAACCGTGAATGATGAATTATCGGCGAATTAAAATATGATAAAACACTTTGGTTTCTTCATTATTGTGTCCAAACTGTTTTTTCTGTATAAACCATACAACGGTATTAACTAACTCCATGTTAAACTGGCGTCATTCGATACATGTTTTTTTTCTTTTCTGGCCCAGTGTTGATTAGAGCACAACTGGATACAAATTATCAAGCTTTTATATTCTGTTCGCTACACAATACCACGGGGAAAAGATAGCACATGGGATCTGACCGTCTAACGGTTCTGATACTGTGGACAGAGTGTTAACCAATCTCGGATTGATGACACCAGTCACGAAATCAACCTGGCATGCAAGGTTACGACAATCAGACTAGGCTGCAGCCAAGCCATCTTCACAAGTCCATGTAAATCCTAAATCCTCGCAGAGGGTTTACCTGGACATTTTTGGTGATTCGAATAAGTTCTTGGGTCGATGCCTCTAATATACAATCTCGTGCATTTCATCCCCCGCGCTTGTTTTGAATTAACATGTCGATATCCCCAGCCTGCGGTTTTTGCTTTGACTTCCGATGTCGATTTCCGCTTGCCATCAAAATAGTTTGGCCCGCGATGAAATTGAATCCTGTCACATCTCATTACCTCGCACAGCGGATTGGCCTAATCAACCAGCTTAGCGCGTTCACTGATTGGGTTGATTCAGGGGAAATCCCTTCATCTATTTATATCCAGAACTGGTATGGGTAACTAACCAAGCCAGTGTATCGATCCCAACAGATCGATCGATACATTAGCTCACGAGGATGCATACAGAATAACACAAAGAACAGGTATATGTATCTCATTACATTCTTAACCAAAGATCAATATCTGGGGGATATTACAACAATACCATGGTGTTATATATTGTTATGATTGGCTTAACTTTAGCTGCTGAAGGTATTTCTAATTTGAGGGCAATGAGCAATCATACTATATTCATTTTCATAACTTCATTTATTTTCACAATAAGCAACATAATCGAGATTAGCAAGTGAAGTTTTACAACATAATATAATATGCATCATGGGTCTCCTTCAGTTTAGTGGGGTGAGTGAATAGAATTTAACGTCGCTTTCAACAATATTTCAGCTATATCACGACAAACCAATTAAGCACCACCCAGCCCAGTTGTGTTCCTGCTACTTCAAAGAAGAAATCTTTGAAGCAGCATGGAACCAGACACCCTCCATCCACCCTATAAAACACGAAGGACAGCACACAAGACACAGACAGGACGCTTACATGGTGCAATAAAGACAAGTGATATTACAGTGTTAGACAATACATTATCAAGTTCCTGTTGCTTCTCAGCAAAATGCATTGAAGCAACAGGAACCTGAACACACCCAACCACCCGCTTCAGTTTAGTGTAGCCATGGTAATTGATACATTATGGTGAAGGTGACCTGTAACACCAGTATACAAAATTATTCCGAGCGCATTGAATCCTTATCACATGATGCTGAGACAGATCAAAACGGAGTGTCGGTAAAATCAGGTGTGTTTTGTAGAAAATTCTGCCAATGAGGATGCTATACTGTATACATACAAAATATGAAGTGTTGATGTGTAGGGTCTATAGCACGAAATCGCAAGCAAGTTGGTAAAACTAGGCACACAGGGTCTCATTTCTGCCGCTAACGTGTTGATTTGGGTGGGGGCGTCCTCTCAGGGGGAGGTGGGGGTGGGAAGGGGCCTAATGTCTCAAGCAGTATTCCCGGTCTTCCATCAATATACTCTATTCCATACCCCATATTTCAAGCACGTGAAATCAGACAAAAATTATTTGCGGGGAATGTGACTTCCACAACTTTGAATCAATAATATCTTTCCCTGTAAGTTAAACCGTTTTCTATACAGAAAATATATTATGGGGACAGTTTTCTATATGAGAAACATTAAAAAAGCGGCGACCATACAAAGGGAAAGATAATCCAATTTCTTATTTGGTATTAGAGTCATGTTCAGTCAAGGCCATATCCTTGCCTGATAATTGAGGTTCGTGTTCAATTTCCAATGCAAATGAAACCGGTTCCTTCTAAGTGAATACCTTACACTGTAACCTAATACGTCCTTGTAACCTTTCCAAGTGGTATGTTTTTATCGAATTAGGATGTCATGTTGGTTGTCTCGCTGCTGCTGAAGACGTTCTCCACAATGGAAACGACATTGGATGTTGTCCGAGAGAGAAATCTCAAAAGACAGTTTCGTGATGATCAGTTGGATCCAATTCATTGTCCCCAGAACAGCCACTTTTGTCGACCATGATAACTACTTGATTAAAAACATTGTGCGTCATCGGAATGTTGTACGAGCGATTCGAAGTCCAATTTAGTCCCAGATGCCATGGGAGGCCCTAATTTAGGAATTCTGTCGGTCTTTGAACAGTACATTCAATCTTGTGGCTATTCAACCACCTCACTGAGCATATAATACCCGAGCCACCACTCAGATTTTCGGATAGCATTCTCGCCCGAGCAGCACACCGCCGGAAGTGACGCCATACATAGTAAATCCATGGTTGTGAAAAGCTCTGTAGCGTTACGAAGAATCATCTTGAGGTTATTCCGCCGATCATATAGGGCGAGCAAATGAAAGGTAGTTCGCTCATGTGCAAGACTGAAGGAGTTGTTCGGTCGGATTCAAACAATTCGGTGTGTGCGGGGTGTGTTCGTATACACCATAGACACGTCGTAACATCATCCCCATAGTCATGGTTCGTCTGACAAATCCGCCCCATAACAGAAGACGAATTCGTCAGGACTAAGATCAGTGATTTATTAATAGACTTTCCGAACAGCCCTCGTGACCTAATGACCTTTCCGAATATGCCCATATTTGAAAAAATTAGAAGCCAGCAATGTGTGGTATATTTCATCCCCTTTGAACTCAAGTTGTGAGTAGGCGTCATTGTTTTGACTGGAGAGACGCCTTCGTGTCCTTTCATCAAAGAGACCGTTCTACAGCGTATTCTCACTACAAAGTCGGCTTGTCCAGAAATCCGGCGAAGCACGCTATAACGCCGTCCGTTCATTGGCTGGTTCTTTAAACGGTTTGTTAGAGTAATAACTGCATTGCCGCAATCTGAGTGCAGGGACTGGTACGGAGTGTACAGACCTGCATTATGGAGGATGCGTCGTAAAGGTTGACTTTCTCTATTGGAGTCAGGGACAAAAGTGGAGTGAGCCTGTGAAACGGAGCATGCGCTGTGAGGAGGTTGGCGACTCTCCATAAGTATATAATTAACGTAATGGACTCTTCGAAGATAATGACCTCATTTCAAAATAATATAAATAAGAGCAACTGGACTACTTTAATGTGTATATTTTCACTGGATAGAATATATACATATCCATGGAGCCAATAGTTCGCTTCCTTTGAATATATAGTCAATTTGAGGCAAGAGGAACTTAAAGTTAATCAGACGAAAATCGTTGAATGGTTATTCGAATTTTCCCATGATAATTGAAGCGGCATCAGTCCGCGTATCGGCAGTGAAGCTTTCACTTCAAATGAAAATTGCATGGTGGGCAACGCTGTTTCCCAGATGTGGATAAATGAAGCAGATTTGACCCTCTATATATGCCCACATTGTGTAATCAATTAATGCTATAAATATTTTATTCTCAATTCAGTAACGTATACGATGTTTTGCACATTCCAAGCTGATCCAGTGCATGTACAACTGCGCAAAATAACCATTTTAATTGAATATCTGTGAGGCCTCCCGAGAGGGCTATACGGCGATTCAATAAATCAGCAAACATATACCTATATCTGATGATGTATTGGTAGGAAAGCTGTGCTTTATATCTCCATACTGATCGATGGCGACACGAATAATTCAACCAAATTAATCAGTTTTGCTGTGCCCCAGTTTCTTTATCAACCGTGAATGAGGAATTTATAGGCGAATTAAAATATGGCAAACAACTTTGGATTCTTCTTTAACGTGTCCAGAATGCTAAGTGTTTTCTGTATAAACCATTAAAAGTTTCACACTATCTCCAGCGCCATCCGATATACATGTTTCGTTTGATCCAGTGTTGAATTAAGTTTGATACAAGTTATCCAAAATGCAACTATTCGTAGACATTAGGCTATAATTCCGATCGCTGGACGCAACCATTATTAGGTTTGGGGTGTGATAACAAATTAAATCTGATGGCCTAACGCTTCAGTTACTGTGGACAGAGTGTTAAACCTACCATGTCTGGGCGATTTGCTGGTGTCGCATCCTTCGTAGAAAATGTAAAACAAAAATCCCTATTGGCCGCCATGATGACGGATCAGTGATGTCAAACAAAGAATAATTAATATGATAGAGAATAATTAGTTTCAGCAAAAAAGTACTTTAATGCCATTTTAGGCAAGATAATGCGAAAAAATCGACAGACAAGACCGAAAACACGACATTCTGACGACACCTCATAAACGCCATTTTGAATTTCCTCATGAGATTTTGCACCTAAGCAAATAATCTCAAAATGGCACCAATAATATTCGTGGAAAATTCGAGGTTATAACTATCTTGTTCTCTCTGCTCCGCAGCTGGGGGGACCCGGTCCAGATAGGGTTAACCAATCTCAGATTAATGACACCAGTCACGAAGTCTGCATCTCAAATGGAGCAACAACGAATTAATTATTGTATACGATGTTGTGACAATTCAGACTGAGATGCAGCCATGGATAAGTACATCATCGTATTGCATGTCACTACATATTAAGCCATCATGCCTCCGGGTTTAGGGATTTGCAGATGTCCGTGTCTAGTCGAAACCAAGTCGTTGGTCAAAGAACCTCTGATTGGCCAAGCCATGTGACCCAGATTGCGATAGCCAAGGGATTATCAATCAAGATGACTCACACTGGCAGCAGAAGAATAAAACACCTGCAAAACTGAAATCCTCACATATTCCAACGAGTCAATGGTCCCAAACCCTGATGACGTATTATATCTCTCTCGATCACGTGATGAATTGTGTATTCATTCATCTGCATGACACGTGAGCACTTATCCAGACATGTAACATCGCTTAAGTAAAAACGAAACCAATTAAATTGTCTTTGGCAAGCAAAGTTCATGTGCCGCAAGGCGTGAAGTCCTATATGTAACCCGAGACACCACATTAAATCTTGCTCTTTCGACTGCGCCAGTCCAGGGATCTCGCGCTGGCAATTACGTTTATGTCATGTTACATGAGGGAGGTGATAGGCTAATTGAATGGTATAAAGATCCCCACCAGCCATTTAATTGTCATGGATGTTGGGGGCCTGTATTGCATCAATGGACAGAAGTGGGATTTTATTGTCATGGATATAGGAGGCCTACGTTATCAGGTTTCAGGTCAATACAACCAGCGTACTGGGCTGATACGCTGGCTCAGGCTGGCGTATTCTATGCCAGCAAATAATCGCCCTCTACTTCGGGTCAATGCGGGTAAATTTTATCTTGGACTAGCCTCTTCACTCAAGATGATACAATGAATCTATAACAGTCCAAGTTCGTTATTATTATTCACGTGTTGGTTTCGAAATACATATATATGAGTGAATTATCTGTAAATTTAAATCACCATACACTAACAAAGACGACAGGATCGCCGACGATCGTACACTGCGAAAATAATTGTGTTGAAGCCATTTTAGCACCAGAATTGTGTTGAAAATAACACAAATTGTGTAAGAATCAACACTAATTTGTATTGAATTCAACACAATTTTGTGTTGATATATTAAGTTTAACACAAAACCATGTTGATTTCAACACAAAACATTTTGTGTTGAAGCCATTTTAGCACAAAATTGTGTTAAAACAACACAATATTTTTCGCAGTGTAGAACGTTGGAACTGCGCGCACAAGGAAGTGATCGGATCATACATGAATAAATATACGGACCCTATAAAGGTCAATGGCAATGAAAACCTTCAGTGATTCTGAAATCAATGTGGGAAGTTTGTCAATGAGGGGTTGTTTTATATATATTATTGAATGCCAAGTCGGAAAATATTCAAGACGGACAATTCCGTCTCAAGACCTATAATGTTCCTTCAACTTAGCACTAGATAAGAACAAAACACACAATTTCTAGGACAAGGCAACACTTTTCCGTTCAACAGTATTATTCTTTGAGCAGAGTAGCTCGGATGGGCGCCTGGATGGGTAAAACGTACACTCCTAAACACTGGCCCGAAGAGGTTGGTGTGGTGAATTTTTAACCCTTTACACACATACGGTCGGATACGGGACTTTTTGCATTCGGGCTATGATGGGTGGACTGCGCAAACGCAACCGAAGGTAGAACGCTCTGCCGCCGAGAACGACAGGGGAGAGATACCTCGGAGGTTCAACCAACGCGCCATAGATTGTTATGTGTAGGGCATTATCGGCCTGTCTAACCGATAGACTTATCTTTCCTCTATGGTACTGGGTACAGAGTAAGGGAGTGAGTGAATAGTTAGTGTAGGAGTGAGTGAAGAGCGATTGAGTGAGTGAGATACGAGTGGATGCATGAGTGATTATAAATCGTCGTATGTGAGACTTTAGTCAGTCTGTGTTCATGTTTTGGCCGGGCATCATGTGAAGTACATGTGCATTATGTCAGCAGACACTCTCTCCTAGCGATAATATGATAAACTATATTCGCTTGAAGCACAGCCAATAGACACAGTCGAGTTCTATGAATCCACCAAGAGGAGTGGAGCATCCCTATACAATGACAGTCAGCGGCCCGATGGGGTGTGGACAGACGTCCTGGGTACGGTAATCAAATTATAAGGGAAAGGGAACATTACCTACAATCCCAATGTCTTGTGCTATACAGTCTAAGGCAGTCCGCCTACAAGATTATGGAGTTAAAGAATGTGAGCTCCGTCCCAAGCATTCCTCATACTATCGATCAAGCGTATTACTTCGAACATGAGCAGACCAACGTGGTAGTACTGGATGATGTAATTGGTGAGACCAAAAACAATAAAAACGTTGCCGACAGGTTTATCAAAGGGTCCCTTCACCGGAATCGGTCCAGATGTTACCTTGATCTGCTCACCAATCACATCGATAGAACGCAAGTGCGCGTTTTGAGAGCGAATTTATTCGCAGAACAGCGACTATTTCATGCAAGCGTTCAAGCCACGAGGAGTCGTCCGTATTATTATTGGATTTAGAGGTCAAAAGATCGTCGATTGACGACCAACATGCTACCCAAGGAGGAGCCATAACGAAGTTTGAGCGAGAGTCCGCCACCCTCAGACAATCACAGCAGTCCGGAGCGGGCCCCTATCCAGCCCCACCCCATACAGCGGGATCCATTCATACCACCAGCACTAGAATACTCTCATCACCAATCCGTGACAATCCAACCCAACCTCGTACATAGACTCTATCGCCATTTCAATTTTTTGCCACTGCGCAGCGTGTGCGCAGCTTTTCGTGAACTTCCTGTTTGTACCAAATCGGAAGTTTTTAACGTTGGAGAGATAGGCCGAGTGTTAAAAAAAAGTTGATAATTTGTGCAACTGTACGTAAAATCATTAACAAATCTCATGGACTACCGCCAGATGGGCGAAAGAACGGCTCCGGATATTTATTTACCCTGAACACAATTTAGTTCCACCGAAAAAGTACCTTTCCCGAGATACGACCCACTTTCATCCTGACCAGAATGCGGCCGTTGGTACAAATGACCTTTCGTGACCTCGCTCTGCAGACGCTCCGCAGTTGCAAAAAATTGAAATGGCGATTTCGACTATTGGGGACACACGTCTGGGCCCAACGCTGTGAACTTAACATCAACATGGACACCATTCCTGACCTATTCTATACAAAGAGAGATTCGATACACCATGAACGACACATTTGGATCAAGAATGAGCTATCACCATGCATCATTGCGGTTGATCCAAATCTTCGACTCTGGGGGACTCCAGACAAATGATAATGTCGGGGAAAAAATTATTTGTTAAAAGAAAAGTGGGGTGGGGGTGCATCCCTTCACCATCCCTTCTTCTTGATACCCCATTGCTATGGTTCTATACATCAGCTAACTTACATGTGTTTATCTGGTGATGAAATTGGTATTAGCGAATTATTGGTATAAAACAGTGTCTTACATCTCCACTGGTCATGGCGAGTCTGCTGCGAACGAGGAAATTATCAGCGTACATGTATGTATCATGGCAAACGACTTTGCTTTTTTCCTTAACCACCCTGTGTATAGAATGATCAGCGTTTCATGCAGGTTATACAGCTAAAATATCGGTTTGTATATGTTTTTTCTGATCTAATGTCAACTGGATACAAATTATCAAGAATTTATGGAGATTGTTATTCCGTTCGCCAGACAATACCATGGGGAATAGATAACACATGAAATCTGACGGCTTATATCGGCTCTGGTACTGTGGACAGTGTTAACCAAGCTCAGGTTGATGGCACCAGTCACGAACACAAACACTGCATCCCAACTGGAGCGACAACGAGTTAATTATTGTATATAAGCTTATGACATTCAGACTGGGCTGCAGTCAGCGATAAGCACACTGTCGTTTCGCTCGTCATGCTTATTGTATATTATCCCAAATTAGGCCATCACGTCTCTGGATTTAGGGATTTGCACAGTGAACGCCCGTGTCATGTCCAAACCAAGTCGTCGGTCAATGAACCACTGATCGATATTGCCCTGAAAAATCCGAACTGGTACTAGTAACAGCAGCGCATTCGCAACTTCTCGGGGATCTCCGGTGGCAGATCGTAGATTTCCGCTTGGCAGTCCCGAATGGTAGCAGACGCTGTTGGTTGGCCAAAACCCTGTGACTGTGACCCAGATAGCAGAAGCCAAGGGATTATCATCCAGGAAGACTAAAACTGCTAGCAGATGAAAAGGCTATACTGGACTTTCCAACTACTCAATACACTATCTGGCTCGCGAGGATGATGGGAATGCACAAGTCACATTCGCTGACGGATGGTTCAAGGTTCCGCTTATCATTCCCCCACAACGAAGGAGGATGTCTGGCAGATTGCCAACACGATCTGTGACAAGGCCTTTCGGTATTTATCTATGTATTTTTGATATATATAAAAAATAGATGTGCGCCGTTTTGTTATTTGTTGATTTATTTTTTATATCAAACATTCTTTTTTCGATATCAAAAACTCATAAAAAAGATTTTTAATATTGAAAATAGACGTCGTATGCTGGATGGCAAGCCGTTAGTGAAAATGAATTTATGATATCGAGAAAAGATAAGAGTTTTTGATATAAAACATAAACGAGTGAATGCATTATCAAACAAACATTTTGATACAAAAAATAAACGAATAAATACCAAAACGGCTTGCCATGATGATGAGTTTGGAAGTAGTTTTCTATTCAGTTTTTTACCTAACAGGGATGGCATGGTAGGACTTACATACTAGCCTATCCGCTGTTGGATCTGCGTCAAATGAAATATGTCACTGGAACAACTGAATCAGAAAGAGCCTGCAATGAGCTCAACTCGCTAGTGGGTTCGTGGACCATTAGTTTTGGACGCGAGAAATTCAGGCTGGTCTCATTAGAAGTCCAAATTCGTTGTTAACAGAACAAAACATATATGTGAAAATGATATTCGTTTTTTATTTGTGCCTGGCTGCAGCCCAGTCCGATCGCCACGAACTTGTCTGATTTAAAATTCGGAAGTCTCTGAGGTGCCTTCGTTCGTGTTGCCATTCATCTGCACAGAACTGCCGCCGTTAGACCCTCTAATATCGTTCTTTATCTCCCCCCATGGGTTTTGTATGCTGGTATCTAATGGAATTAAGATGCCCATTAGCTTAGCTGAGATGTTATCCAATTGTGCTATAAGCCGACTATGGATCGGAAGACATCTATCAGATGACGCTATATCAACCATCACCTGCCGGTGTCTGTCAAATAAAGTAGTTACACTTTAGCGCAGAATCGTCCTCTATGTGGTTTACATCAGGCTATTATTCCCTCGGAAGGCAAATGATTAGTATGATGATGATGAACAAATATTACATTCTTCAAAAATGGGCATGAATTTAATAACCCTAGCTGATGGTGATGCAGTCCGTACAGAACGATTTTGCGTAAAACGGCAACTATCTCTCTGTCTAAGTTGGGAAAGACCGGTGCTAGATATTAACAGATAGTGGCTGAATATATTAATAACCCTTGATCGAACAAGCCTTAGCCATTCTTTAAAAAAACAGCTGGTTCCACCTTTTCTCTCTATTACCACTCAAGTGAGCGCAGAGTTGAATATTTCTTTATCGCCTCTCTATAGTTTGACCTTCAATTTGGTCTTTGTTTCCAACTACACTGATATCACTTGAAAAGTTGGACTCATCTCGGCCTCATTCATAATAATGCATCACGTGATCATATCTTCCAATTCCGGAGCATTTGATTGGTCAGTTTAAAATTTCAAACATAAATTCGAGATTTTCATTGGCCTGTTGGAGAAAATTGGAAGAAAATCCAGCCAATCGTAGATTTTCTGTGAAGGTTCATCATGAATATACGTGCAGTCCTTTGTCCCAATATTTCACTTCCAAGTATTGCTGATATTGATTTGTTTTAGTGCAAAGCATGTGAATAGTGAAAGAATGAAACATTTTCTCTGAAAAACCTGACTGATGCACATCATATTATGAAGACTACTTGAATACTTCTTTGGATAAAGAAATACTTGTGAGAGGTAGGGATTTGATTAAGTCTTGCTGGCGACATTGAAAATTCCTAACGGCTTCTCCCTGGTAGAAACGGACTTCTGTTTATAAATATTTCTGGATTCGTTTTGAGTGATTCGTTTTGAGCGCTCAATGAATCCTCATACTATTTCAGAAAATAATTCGGATCAATTGAGCCCAGTATCTATATTATCATTAGACCGTAAATGTATGGATTCGCTCTTCTTGGGTTTTATTATAAAATTCGGTAGTACGGTATATGGGCTTTACCAGAAAATAAGCCCATCCCCCTATGGACGGCTCTTGAATTCCACATGGATTTTTTTTTTCACTGAAAATCCTTGGAATTCCACATTGAATTGTCCATTTCCTTTGGGAAAAATCTGGAATTCCGCTAAAAAACCGACGAAATTGATCAAAATTCCTGAAGTTCCAATCGAAAATGTCACAAACCCTCCTGGAATTCAAACTAATATGTTTTGAGGGGCAATCCTTGCAAAGGGGGTGGGAGGGGTGTGCATTTACTTTTGGAAAAGCCCTTGTAAAATATAGCTCTTATTACATATCAGCAAGTATTACCGTTTTAATAGATGCGGTAATGGTCAGGGAAATGCTCGAATGATCAACTGCTGCCTAATGAATGCCGGATCTCAGTTATGATTGTGGATAAGAGCCATTGACAAGTCTTTGTGTATCTCATCTAAGAGGAGAAAAAAAAGCATAATGTCAAGAGGACAATCAAGTCTATTATCGATCTGTTTGTCGATGCCGGCTGGTTAAGTGCATGGTTTCTGACAAACTAAGAATTTATGGTACGGCAACTGCAAATATAGCCGTCAAAAACTACTCATACACTCATAATAACAAACCTCTCAGTGAAGTCCACATCTCCGGGAGTACAGCACCTACGAAACGGTCCTAAAATAATGTAGTCTGGAGTACGAGCTCCGTGAATATGTCACAGTGACTTAGACCGGCTTATTCTTATTAAAGTTTTATTTGTCGATATCACACAGGGTCCAGTGACTGTATTATTGTGGTAGGAGAGTGAGTGAGCGAATATGATTTAACGTCGCTCTCAGCACCATTTCAGTCATATCATGAGGTTTGGTTCCTATTCTTTCTCACACCCGGAAACCCCACGGGTGCCCAGTTAGTCGCTTCTTACGACAAGCTGTCTGAGGGGCTGAGGCCTATTCTTACCATGACCTGGAGTGTGCACAACGATTGTGACAGAGATTAGACTGGAGTGTCTAATTATATAGGGAACCCATTCCTTTTATAAATCAAAATGAATTTTCTATATACTGATATCGGTTCCCAAATCCCCGCGACAAGAGTTTTGGGAGTGTGATATGCGGAGAATTATTATTATATAGGGTATCCTACTCCTCATGCCGGTATATTTCTTATGTTTACTATATAGGTTAGAGTATACGGAAAACACAATATAACGAGACACGCCACCTCCTTGTCAACCTCCCCCAACTCTTCAGTTCTTGTCTCTGGCCCATGTGTATATGGTATAGAATAGCCTGCATGAGACACTCCACCTTATTGCCTACCGCTCTCTGGCGGTCCGACTATCTTCCCTTCCTGACAGTGAGGTGAAATGTCACACACAGGGTCTCCTTTACCATATATACAGATACACTGATCATCTGTGGTACGTGGCAAGACTTTTGTCCCGGAGCCATGTGTATAAAGTATGGGAGGTCCTGCCTGTGGACTCCAATTCATTGCCCACCTCTCCCCACCCCCAAGACTCTAGCCTCGAGCCCATGCTGATATTGGAGGCCCTCTACATTACATATAATATCCTACCTCTCCCTACCCCAGATTTTTGTCCCGGAACCATGTCTATATCGTATAGGAGATCCTGTATGAGACACTCCACCTCATAGTCAACCTTCCTCAAACTTCCAGACTCTGGTCTGGGGCCCATTTATATGTGGTATATATGAAAATAATTTGCTTCGTTGGGGGCTATACTCCATACCAAATTGTCATTTGGATATGTGGTATAGGAGAGCCTTATGGGACACTCAACCTCATTGTCTACATCTGGCAAGCCTTCAAACTCTTGTCCCGGGCCCATGTGTATATGGTATACGACACCCTGAGACACTCCACCTCATTGTCTACATCTGGCAAGCCTTCAAACTCTTGTCCCGGGCCCATGTGTATATGGTATACGACACCCTGAGACACTCAACCTCAAGTCAACCTGCCCAACCCTTCAGACTCTTGTCTCTGGGCCCATGTGTATATGGTATAGGACACCCTGTATGAGACACTTCACCTCATTGTCAACTTCCGCCAGCCCTCCAGACTCTTGTCTCGAGCCCATGTTTATATGGTATAGACGACCTTGTATGATACACACCATCTCATTGTCAACCTCCGCCAGCCCTCCAGACTCTTGTCTCGAGCCCATGTTTATATGGTATAGACGACCTTGTATGGTACACACCATCTCATTGTCAACCTCCGCCAGCCCTCCAGACTCTTGTCTCGAGCCCATGTTTATATGGTATAGACGACCTTGTATGATACACACCATCTCATTGTCAACCTCCGCCAGCCCTCCAGACTCTTGTCTCGAGCCCATGTTTATATGGTAAAGACGACCTTGTATGATACACTCCATCTCATTGTCAACCTCCGCCAACCGTTCAGACTCTTGTCTCGAGCCCATGTTTATATGGTATAGAAGACCTTGTATGATACAATCCATCTCATTGTCAACCTCCGCCAACCATTCAGACTCTTGTACCGGGCCCATGTTTATATGGTATAGAAGACCTTGTATGATACAATCCACCTCATTGTCAGCCTCGGTCAACCCTCCAGATTCTTGTCTCGGGCCAATATAGAATACCCTGTATAAGACACTCCACCTCATTGTCAACCTCCGCCAACCCTTCAGACTCTTGTCTCGGGCCCATGTGTATATGGTATAGAAGACCCTGTATGAGACACTCCACTTCAGTGTCAACCTACCCAACCCTTCAGATTCTTGTCTCGGCCCCATGTGTATATGGTATAGGCCACCCTGTATGAGACACTCCATCTCAGTGTCAACCTACCCAACCATTCAAATTGTTGTCTCGGACCCATGTATATATGGTATAGGCCACCCTGTATGATACACTCCACCTCATTGTAAACCTCCGCCAACCCTTCAGACTATTGTCTGGGCCCATGTGTATATGGTATAGCAGATCCTGCATGAGACACTCCACCTCATTGTCAACGTCAACCACCCGCGATTAGCGCTGCTCGTAACCAATATCGGCAGTATGTATGACTTATCGGGACACAAGTGTTCTTTTACTGAAGACTTTCAAGTAGTATATTATATTGTGTTAAATAAGCCTAATGGAAGTGACCAGAGAGCCGCTGTATATGATTAACCCTGATTTGATTTATTACTATTTGTTGTAGCTCGCATGGTCATTTACTGAGTAGAAATCCGATGTATACACAAACTGAATATGAATTAGTTTGATCGGTAGATGGTAATATGTGCCGATGAACGAGCGCCAGAATTAACATTAATTTGGGGCTGGTATCACCAGGCGATAAAATCCAGTAATTTGGCATCAGCCAAGTATAGAGGGATGAAGAATGCAGTGCGGTATCGATCAGTTTTACCCAGTACTCAAACAAATGACGTTCTAAAAATAGATTCCTTTCCAGATACCGTATCTGTTCGAGTGCGGTAAATGAAGTGTATTTTAGACAGACGCTGTAAAAAGCATACTAGTCCATCTTTCGAACTCCATTCAAAAATCAGATACTGTTCAGGGTTTGGTACTCAAATTCTAAGAAACAACGTACAAGTATTATGGAAGTCAAGAACGCTCAATGTAGGCACATCTGTATACCGTGGAGTTAACCACTGGCTATCGATTATTACCCATTATACTATTATTGATCGAAAATATTGTTTGTATGAGATTGGCCACATTTATGACATTCGAGAAATATCTAATCACGTTTAATATGATTGTTTACATACAAAGGTCGGCCTGTCGAACTTCATATTGTTTCGGCGCAAAGCATTCCTCACAAAGGACAATTGTTTCTTCGATTTCTTACCCTCAAAGACCAAGACAGTTGAAATGCGTAAACTAAAAAGCTTAATATATTGGACCTGCTTACAGTCCAAGAGCTAACCCATTGGGGATATTTAACTCAATGTCCAAAACATCGGGGAACTTACAGCCAAAGGCTTTGTCAAAGGCCTAACACAGTGGGAAACTTTAGAGCCAAAGGTCTACTTCGTTTAGAATGTTTATGGACAAAGGTCTAGCGCATTGGTATTGCTTACCTTCAATGGTTAGCACATAGGGAATGCTAACAGTCGGAGGTGTAAAAAATTTACAGGCAAAGGCCTAGGACATCCCTGCATAGGCCAAGCACCATCAGGATTGTGCAACTTCAAATGCTCAGCAAATTGGGATTATTTACATTCAATGGCCTGGTACATTGAGATTGTTCACATTCAAATGCCTATAGCACATCGGAATTGTTTAGCTTAGAAGTCCTAAAACATTGGGATTGTTTACCATCAAAGGCCTAGCACATTGGGATTGTTTACCTTGAGAGGTCTAGCAGATTGGGATTGTTTTACCTTCAAAGGCCTAGCACACTGGGATTGTTTACGCTCAAAGGCCTAGCACACTGGGATTGTTTACCTTCAAAGGCCTATCACACTGGGATTGTTTACCTTCAAAGGCCTAGCACACTGGGATTGTTTACCTTCAAAGGCCTATCACACTGGGATTGTTTACCTTCAAAGGCCTAGCATTGGGATTGTTTACCTTCGAAGGCCTATCACATTGGGATTGTTTACCTTCAAAGGCCTATCACATTGGGATCGTTTACCTTCAAAGGCCTATCACACTGGGATTGTTTACCTTCAAATGCCTAGCACACTGGGATTGTTTACCTTCAAAGGCCTAGCACTGGGATTGTTTACCTTCAAAGGCCTATCACACTGGGATTGTTTACCTTCAAAGGCCTAGCTCACCGGGATTGTTTACCTTCAAAGGCCTATCACACTGGGATTGTTTACCTTCAAAGGCCTATCACACTGGGATTGTTTACCGTCAAAGGCCTAGCACACTGTGATTGTTTACCTTCAAAGGCCTATCACACTGGGACTGTTTACCTTCAAAGGCCTATCACACTGGGATTGTTTACCTTCAAAGGCCTAGCACTGGGAGTGTTTACCTTCAAAGGCCTATCCCACTGGGATTGTTTACCTTCAAAGGCCTAGCACTGGGATTGTTTACCTTCAAAGGCCTATCACACTGCGATTGTTTATCTTCAGAGACCTAGCACAGGGATTATTTACCTTCAAATGCCTAGCACATTGGGATTGTTTACCTTTAAACGCCTATCACACTGGATTGTTTACCTTCAAATGCCTATCACACTGGGATTGTTTACCTTCAAAGGCCTATCACACTGGGATTGTTTACCTTCAAAGGCCTAGCACACTGGGATTATTTACCTTCAAAGGTCTAGCACACTGGGGTTGTTTACCCTCAAAGGCCTAGCACATTGGGATTGTTTACCTTCAAAGGCCTAGCATACTGCGATTGTTTACCTTCAAAGGCCTAGCACATTTGAATGGGGTGGGGTAAGATTTCCACATTCGGAAGAGGCCATTATGGTGTAAATATCTTACCTTATGAGCGAAAATTTCAGCGTACGACAAGTCATCGTCAGCATTGGAGTATGCACCACTCCCTATAAAGCCAGCTGGTCGTCCGTTCTGCACCAGTCGTAAGCCACTATCGTCCCCCATGATGAGATATTACTCTTGCAGTAAGCGATGTTGGAAGTTACCAAGACGCACATGTAATCCACAGTCTGCTATAGCATTGGTGATTGTGACATCAGTAAGAAGCCTCTACAGAAGCCAACACAGCGAAACCAGAAGCACTCCCGGTCGATACCTCTCACATTGGCCAAACTTGCATATATATCCTTTCCTCAAGGTCACTGGTAGTATTTCACCACCCCAACGAACAAGATTCTACCATATTTGATGCCGTATTGGAACGAAATCATTGGACCTGCACGTCCTGTGGCACTTAAACATATTAAGCCCTTTGATTATTTCCCGTTCTGTGAATCGTTTTTTAACTCGTTTTGTTAAAGTCGTGTTGCCCTAGCGTTTCTTACATCCACACTATTCCAATTCCTTTGATGTAATGATTATCCAATAAACTTGTTTCCAAAATATCAATCACAAACGCATCAATGCATAAGCACTCACTCTCTGGTCTCTATATTAAATCCTGCCCGTTATAATACCTAATTTCGCCACATACCCATGCATGTTAGAACTATACTATACCCGTTCCTCCCCCCTGACCCTTATCATCGGCCTTCGGCAGATATTTCGCCTCCGAATAACTATATACAAGAGCCGAGAGCAAACATTCCACTGCGTGGCAATAGAAAACTGTTAGAAGCAAATGGATCAATGCTAACTTGACGTAGATGCGCTCCAATCGATGAGAATCAATTTGACGGAAGCTAGGCTCCAAGGGCTTCCAAAGCCGCGTCAGACACATGCACCGTTTCCTTGGATATCAGCTAATTGCCCAGTGACGTCACTCAAACTTATTAGCCAAGCTAATGTTATTATGTAGCACCAATTGTGTTATGTTTGTAGTAATCGACTGTCAGAATATCACATGTGCATGGTTCCTGTAACATAGATGGTACTACCATATTATATACACTGATCGCCTTATTAGATAAAATATCAGGGCTTACTACACAGTACGGTGACCCATAGGGCACATCGACTTTTTTTAAATAATTTTTCTGAATTTCTGAACATTTTTCTGAATTTCTTGAGGGTTTTCTCCATATTACGCCTCTACAAACAGATTCTAGTTTATCACATAATTTATTTAGATTTCTGTCATTCCTAGTAACGTCGTCAGAACTGTCTTTATCATTTTTTTTTACCGAAAACCAAACAAAACTCTTGGAAACGAGAGAGAGAGAGAGAGAGAGTTAAGGTTTAATGTCGCGTTCAGTAATATTTCAGCTATATAGAACGATCAAACAAAATCTAAGTATTTTAACAAATACAAGTCAACAACCCAGCAATCCAGAAGTAATCAACACAACACGCGTCATCAAAAGACATGCAAATACATATGGGTCATTCCATGAAATGGGGGTACCAAAGTGTGACATGCAAACCAATTTTGAAAAGATGTCAATTCCTGGCTGCACTAAGTCAGGGATAATATTGATATACAGAGATTCGGAAAACATAAGAAAACGGATAATATTCCACAATTTGAGAGAAAAATAAAATAAAATAATGAAGTTGCACGAGGACACCACACTATATGCAAAATTCACCACATAACATGTTAATTTAAGTGTCAAATAGAATAAAAACATGATCAAACTGTTAGAATATTTAATCCTATTCTTAATGAGCATATTTAGTGGCATTGACTGCCTCAATCCAATCAAGTGGTGCGTGTAACATGGACACCAAAAATGGCTTCGTGTCCTTTCGCATACGTCATGTGAAATCACCATACTATTTCACCATCAAACTCTAGACTTTACCATCAAACTGATCATGGCACATGAACATTTTGTATGCAAGACTGGTCTTAGTTTCACTTTCTTTCTTCTGGAATCAACATTTGTTTGTCACACATGTAACGAAGTGGCAAACGTAACTGTTCAGGACGCGAAATAGCACAATACTACTTACCCGCTATTTTTTGCAATTGCCTCATTATATGACGCCTACTCTAAAGTGGCTCCACCAGCCATGTCACACATTTTGGGTTCCATTGCTGCACATTGTAATTCATGCCCCAAAAAAAATAAGTAAAATGCAAGCCGGGGGTGGTGCGTGTAACCACATGAAAGAGGACACGAAAGCGAGACATAAAAGTATATTCCAACTACAGCTATTACGGACACATCGAAATCCTGTCATATTTGGATCGATAATAGACAAGATTAGCCCAGCTCAAGAATAGTTTTGAATGACCACTGAATGACATTTTCTTGGTGACAGGTAAGAGGTAAGGTAAGTAACAAAAGAGGATACCAAGCGCTACACGCGCAACCTGAATTTTGAGGGTGTCATGCATCCAGAATCTGCATTTAAGGGTGACTGATATGAAATAAACTAAAATAAATTGAAAGACATGAGCCAGATCGATACTTTAAGTTGTTTTATTGGTCAAATTTATTAGCAATTCATGCACACAGTGCAAACAAAAGCATCAATGTTTGCAATGTTTGCAATGTCACATTTTTGGGGTCCGTGGGTGTCCTCATATGCTGACACCGATGATCCTCCAAAAGTAATGGCCGTACATATAACTAAGATGTTATCTTATGTATATCTACTTGTATCTGGCATTAAATAGGAATAAATGTTTTTAAAATCAGTGTAATATTTTAGAAAATTCATTGGTTTTAAGTTTGAGTGCTTAAAGGTGACCCCATTTCATGGAATGACCCATATCTTGGACACGTTTACTTCTCGGTTGAAACCTTTGCACCACGAAGGAAACCTTTAAACCACGGTGGAAACCCTTCAACCGCAGTGCATGTAAAGGTTCCCACCGCGGTTTTAATGTTTCCACGGCGCAATTAAGAGTTTCAAGAATTTAGTTTTGTTTGCGAAGAAAAAAAAGGGTGAAGAAATTATGGCGACGTTACTAGGAATGCGAGAATCTGAAGAAATTCTGTGATAAACAACAAAATGTTTGTAGAAAATAGTCGGAAAAATAAAGAACCTCCGAAAACCAAGAAATCGATGTCCCGCATGAGCCACCGTATAACACTGTACTCGAAATGCCAAATTCTGGGACGGAATATCTGGGAGATACCCTCGCGTACACAATATAAGGCATCTTCACAAGTCCAGGTAAATCCTAAATCCCCGCAGAGGGTTTACCTGGACATTTTTGGTGATTCGAATGATTTCTCCAGTAGTTTCGTCTATTATACAATCTCGTACATTTCATTCCCCATGCTTATTTTGAATTAGCATGTCGGTATCCCAATCCTGTGGGTTTTGCTTTGACTTCCGATGTCGATTTCAGCTTGACATCATTTCAAACCTGTCACATCTCATACCTCGCAGCGGATTGGCTTAATCAACTAGCTTAGCGCGTTCACTGATTGGGTTGATTTAGAGGAAATCCCTTGATCTATTTATATCCAGAACTCGTATGGGTAACTAACCAAGACAGTGTATCGATCCTAACAGATCGATCGATACACTGGCTAGCGAGGATGGATATAAGGTGGATTTGATATTCAGGCTAAATACACTGCCCCCTTATCATCTTGTAACATTCCATTGTATAACCAAATCCAACTGTGACCTGTAAACCCTACTGTAATCGGACGAATTCCAATCTGATATTTCCGTATGCGCTGCCATATCGAATATGCGAATTCCATATCATGACTTCAGATACCGGCAATGATAACAAAAACGTGTTTTATCACGATTTGTCAGCTCGAGAAGGTGATGTTCAACGAGTGCGAAGCCTTAAACAATAAACAATACAAATAGACGTACAATGTAAAGAGAAAAACCAAGGAAGCGAAAACGTAACGTAAAACGCTTTCCGTCAGTACACGCCATCGTGATTACAGCGGAATGGCAACACAACAGACCATTCGCAACTTCTCGGGGATCTCCGGTTTGAGATGTCCCTCGAAGGCCATTGACGCCATATTGGACTAGAGCGTGGTCACGTGTGTTTCGGTCTGTCAGGGAACTGTCAGTGACGTCACGGGAATTATATCTTGCCAATACGTGGCGTGTGTACCATTTAAACTGATGGTTTTCTATTAAAACGTGCTTCGAATGAAAAGAATAAACAGTTTTTAGAATATCTGACGTAAATCAGAGACTCGCAGGGAAATATTTGCTGGTCGGGGATTAAGGCTTCCGCGAGAGTGATTGGGCTTCGGAGCCATGCGTATTAAACCGTTCCGGCGCGTCACATCTGGAGATTCATAGGAAATTCATGTTGTCGTCCCCCGAGCGTAGAATCAGTCCCCTTCGTAGATTTCCGCTCGGGAGTTCCGAATGCACAACAGACGACAATGCTACGAAAGAGTCTGTTCACGGGCGATAACTGCGCGAGACCGTGTGACATTGCCTCTGTCGTGTGACGTCAGCGCGTGATCGTGTGATATCGGCGCGAGATCGTGGGACATCACATTGACGAGCTGTTTTTTCATAAGACATCGAGAATTGCGGAATATCACGTGATGGTGTCTCAACCAATTAAAATAAACGAATACACAGTGAGGTATAATAGTGTACGATAACAATGACTGAATCAACTCCCCGTTGAATGTCCCCCAATCTTCTTCGTGGCGTTAAGTATACCCTCCGTTCTCCTATCGGAGACGTGTACACCGCAATCTAGGTGAACCAAGATGGTATATGTGGAAAATATTCCGTGATATTGCATCACGTGAGTTTACTGAGACAACCTACCCACAGCGCATTTGCTCATTCGAAGTATGTACCTGCCTCAAACAGAGGTAGTCGACCTTTACGACGTAGCTATGACGTATACGGGCACCATCCTTCTCACAGCGCATGCTCCATTTCACAGGCTCATAAACATCCCTGCCTCCAATAGCGTAAGTTACTACGTTGCTATGACGTATAGGGGGAAACTCACGTACGCACGATTCAGTTTGAATCCGGCCGAACAACTCCTTCAGTTTTGCACATAAGCGAACTACTTTACATATGCTCTGTCCAGATAAACAGGGAAATTATCTCCAGATAATTCTTTTTGACGCTAGGTCATCAGAGGTATTATGCAGACTAGAAATGTAATCGAAATGTTCAGCAAACATCTATTTTACTATATATGATGTCACTTCCGGCGATGTGCGCGCGGCCGGGAATCCTGTCCAAAAATCTGAATGGTGGCTGGGGTATTATTAGACCCCCAGCGAGGTGGTTGTACGGGCACACGCCCGCACACACTGCGTTGTTTGAATCCGACCGATTAACTTCTTCAGTTTGGCACATGAGCGAACTATATGATCGTCCCATATAAACTGCGGAGATCATTCTCCTTAACGCTAGGTCAACAGGGTTATAAATGCAGAATTGAAAAGTAATCTGAACTTTCCACCAACATCGCTTTTACTATATATGATGTCACTTCCGGCGGTGTGCTGCACGGGCGGGAATACTGTTCGAAAATCTGACTGGTGGCTGGGGTATTATTATGCACCAGTGAGGTGGTTGCATCAACTCCCCCACAAGATCTTGTATCTTTACTGTCTACAAATTTCTCACAACGTTTATTCCTAAACGGCCTACGCGTTTCTCGCATATAGGATTCTCTTTCTGACTGCAACACAGCCAATAGGCCATCTTCTCTAGCCAAGTCGACGTACATCACGTTGCTCTGTACATTGCCTTGGCATACTTCGCTAGTAAAGTTGGAACGTTAATCCTCATTGATGATTGGATGCAGAGACGGCGTGCTGCATCCAATCAGAATGCGCGTTACGTGGTAGTTGGTTTCCCAAGATGACGGCCCCCACTAAGAATGAGTTGTGTCGAATGTGCGGGGAAATTCTATCGAAAAGATACAGGAAGAGCACTTTCACGGCCACTTTTGGTGTTTCTGATCAATTGAATCAGATTTTGGCACACGCTGCAAGGTCGAACGATAACGAATCGCCTCACGTGTGTGCCGACTTGAGATTGAAGGGGAACAACTCCTGGTGGCAAAAAGTCTCTCGCCGTTAAAACTTCCACTAGGTGGCGCAGAGCAGTATTCCTCTGCCACCAGCCAAGAATGTCAAGGCAGCGTAGAGAGCTTCGCGATGTAGTTGACTTGGCTGGTGAAGATGCCAATAGGTTTCAAAGACAACCTCTGCACAAACACCTCAGTTCATCAACTATAGGTTTCAAATATGTATTTATGGTCTCTGGTTCCTTTCTCAATGCCGGAATAACACCAATAAGGATTACATTCTCTGGTTTGAATCCAAGTTCTCGGGAGAAATTTGTAAGAACAAAATATATCATTCACATAAACAGATAAATTTCTTTGGCGCTTGAAACCAGTCTACATCAGTCATGGCATCATACTAATGATGGTATGGTTCATTCAGACAATCGTGGCCAGCAACGGTTCTAAATCTCTTCCAAATAAGACCATTAACACCCGCTAAAAATCCATTGATAACACTCCCATTTTACCACTTCTGACGCAGTTTGACACGGATTGAGAGATTCATGTTATTACAATTGCATGCATAAGATTACATTCAGTAGTTCCCAATATGAATCAATACAATGTAAGACCATTACATCATGTACAACATAGTAACATTGTCAGAGTTTGTAACCTCACACTGACGGTGTAACACCCTCTGACTGGATTGACCCGAAAAAACGTGAGAGTTATGGATAATGCTTATTCCTACGAAGTAGGCTTTCATTTGCAAAATTGTCCGTTAATGAGTGAGTGAGTCAGTCCATCCGAATCCTTTCTCCGGTAAAATAAAGAGAACCGTTGACATTAGAACCTTGATTTTTGGACTGAACGTGCATCAGGGGACTGTTACCAGCAAGTTCTAAGCTGACCTACTTTTGATGAAAATTTGACCTACTTAGGTGACCTATAATCCGCAAAATTGGCAAAAACATGTTCTAATGCCTCTAAGACCATAGAAATGCGCTTAATTAGGTCAATGTCAGTGTGACCTGACCTAATTGGGTCAAGGTCAATGTGACCTACATTCTGACACAATTTTTGACCTAATTAGATGACCTAGAAACCTCGAAATTGCCAAAAACATTTCTCAATGCCTCCTACGACCATGGAAATTGTCAGTCTTAGGTCAAGGTACACACTTGAATCATATCAAACCCTCTTAGTCACACTACTCATGTAAAAACTGAATGAATAGATGCAAACTCATCGTGGACGGCTACTGTTTGTTAATGCCAGATCGGGTACATTTCAATTTACTAGGCTACTGTTTCGCCTGTGGACAGGTATTTCATCTTCACTATGTAAACAGCGCAGTGTAAACGATAAATTATTAAAGTAAGGAACTATGATAATGCATGGTATAGTGCCTCATCAGGTAACTCCAAGCTTTTATTAAGCATACCAGTACACGACTGACCTCTTTGTGTGAGGAAATCTACCAATCGATAATGATATAAAAGAGTAATCAGTCAGATGTAAACATGCTCTGAGGACAAGCGATATTACTTTCTGTGATTGCCTTGCGAGTCCTTTCATCTCGTTTATCAACTGATTCCCAATAATATTAGACTTCGGTTAGGTTCTACAGGCAATTTAATCGAAAACGTGGAAGAGGATGGCTTGTCTTATTTAGTTGGGAAGGCCTGGAAATACCGCATATAATGCACACAATATGCGCACAAGATAACAACTGGTATAGAAAGTTTCATAACGATGCGATATTTCCATCGAATATATCCCTCCTCACTGGTTAAAATTGAACAAGAGCATGGGCTTCAGTGTACGCCCGTGCACACCTTGTTACCGGGTGCTGTACTGGCTGGGCTGATTAGTGTCCAGGATAATAGGAACTGTGGACACTCTCGTGTTCTGGCACATGTACATGTAGGTACCGTCCTGATATGACTGAACAAATGTTGAAAACGACATTAAATCCCACTCACTCACTCACTCACTCACTTGACTGCAGAAACCAAAACTGACATGTAGGAGACACACATTTTGATAGTTTATTTATGATATTTGGTAAAATATCTTAAAAATCGACCCATCTCCTGTAACATATTCATCTAAATGCCTAACTTATATCTATAATCATACAAAGATATCACTATACGTTATTAGAATTTGACCTTGAAAATATAGGTCAGAGTTGGTGAACTTGTATTTGTTTGAAGAGCATCACCAGTATAGTACGAATTTGGAAAGCCTAACTATTTAAAGCGTATTGTATTAACTAGAATTTAACCTCGATAAAATATGTCAAACTCGGTCCACTTGAATAGGCTTCTAATCAATCACCAGTTCCATATATGTAATGTGGTGTAAATTTGTCGAGATACTGCAATAAGAATTTGACCTTAATATAATAGGTCACGGTCAGTCAAATTGGAAAGACTTTCAGTACTTGCAGGAATATGATTTTGGAGAGCCTACATGTAATCCTTCAAACGTTATCACCAATACTAAAATTTGACCTGATAAAATAGGTCAAGTTCAGTGATCTTCACTAATCTTCACACGCATTGCCCGTTGCCTACGTAACGTTATATGAATTGGCATAGCCTAGCTCCAATCCTCTCAAGAGATAATGTGTTGACAAGCAAGATGAACAGACAGGCGGGCCAAGCAGACAATACCCTTCAGCCATACTTGGTAGAGGGGTAAAACTCAATAGGCTTCTTCTTCGTCACCACAATACATCTCTCTGAACTGTAGCATGAACATTACACTGTTCAACGATTGACTTATTCTTGGGACACTTATTGATTGGACGTTGATCTTTGATCTCAAACTGAACAAGCTGAGTAGCTAGCAGGTCCTCCGCCAAGTAGCCTGTTTGAGAGCATACAGCATATACGCTTCCAATATCTCCTTAAAAATAACTTGGAAAGTTGATATGTGTATGTGGAAAGAGACGTTCATCTGGAATTGTTGAGACAATTTGAGGTTTGGGAAGCAGTAATGGGTAGTGTAACACTGGAATGTAAGTCTGTAGTTGTATATGGATTTGTGGATGGTGAGGTTTATAAATCGATGAGTGGAATAGATCAAGATATCGCGTTCACAACACAGATGGGTACAACACGGGTGAGTGAAATCCAAGATGGTCAATGGCAGCCACCTTGGATTACATACTACCTCAATGAAAATCAATACCAATCGCTGTGTAACTGAAGCACCGTCTCGAGTTTGAAGTTGATTGGTCAAATTGTTGTTGAGATATCACGTTCACAAGATCCGAGACGGATGGAATCCAATATCGTCAATGGCAGCCATCTTGGATTATGTACCTCAGTGAAAATCAATACCAATGGCCGTCTAATTGATGTGAAGCACATTCTCAAGTTTGAAGTCGATTGGACGAACTGTTCTCGAGATATCGAGTTCACAAGATGTGGGATGGACAGAATCCAATATGGTCAATGGCAGCCATCTTGGATTATGTACCTCAGTGAAAACCAATACCAATGGCCGTCTAACTGATGTGAAAAACCTTCCCAAGTTTGAAGTCGATTGGTTGATTTGTTTTTGAGATATCGTGTTAACAAGATGTGGAACGGAGTGAATCCAATATGGTCCATGGCAGCCATCTTGGATTACGTATCTCAGTGAAAATCAAAACCAATGGCCGTTTAACTGATGCGAAGCACATTCTCAAGTTTGAAGTGGATTGGTCAAACTGTTGTCGAGATATCGCGTTCACAAGATGTGGGATGGACAGAATCCAATATGGTCAATGGCAGCCATCTTGGATTACGTACCTCAGTGAAAATCAATACCAATGGCCGTCTAACTGATGTGAAGAACCTTCCCAAGTTTGAAGTCGATTGGTTGAATTGTTCTCGAGATATCGCGTTCACAAGATCTGGGACGGATGGAATCCAATATGGTCAATGGCAGCCATCTTGGATTACGTACCTCAGTGAAAATCAATACCAATGGCCGTCTGACTGATGTGAAGAACCTTCCCAAGCTTGAAGTTGATTGGTGGAATTGTTCTTGAGATATCGCGTTCACAAGATGTGGGACGAACAGAATCCAATATGGTCGATGGCGGCCATCTTGGATTACGTACTTCAGTGAAAATCAATACCAATGGCCGTCTAACTGATGTGAAGCACCTTCTCAAGTTTGAAGTCGATTGGTCGAATTGTTCTTGAGATATCGCGTTCACAAGATGTGGGACGGACAGAATCCAATATGGCCGATGGCGGCCATCTTGGATTACGTACCTCAGTGAAAATCAATATCAATGGCCGTCTAAGTGATGTGAAGCACCTTCTCAAGTTTGAAGTCGATTGGTCGAATTGTTCTCAAGATATCGCGTTCACAAGATGTGGGACGGACGGACGGACGGAAGGACGGACGGAGGGACGGACGGAAGGACGGACGGAAGGACGGACGGCTAGCATTTCCAAGTCCTCCCACCACTTCGTGGCGGAGGACAATATAGGAGTCCTCTTTGTTCCATGGGTAAGGCATACACAAAGTTCAGTAGCATTCCATGTCTTTGAACTGGGGATATCGCACGGGCATGAAAAGTTAACAGACGGATAAACAGACGGTCGTACAGAAATCGCTATCGCATTTATACGGAGACGGCTGTTTCAATCTTTATGGGATGTTGTGAGTAATAACAAACTTCAGGAGTTCAAAAAACAAACTGTAGGCTATACTCATCAGAACAGCCAGAAACGTTTCGATCAAACCATAATCCGGCGATGTAGAATCGGTCACACACGATTAATTCACGAACATTTACTAAACAAAGAGTCAGTCCCAAGGTGTATTCCATGACATGAAGATCTCACGGTGAAACATATTCTTATCGAATGCACATAGATTTTAAGATTGTAAGAGATGCCTTTTATCGAGTGACTACTTTGGAAGATCTTTTTAGTCGGGTGAGGGAGGATTGCATCTTGGGTTATTTGAGAGAAATCGGTTTGTTGCATAAGTTTTAATGTGTGTATGTTTTAATGCGTTGGATTACTACGTTATTGGCTGAGTACTTAGAATTAATTTGTTTGATCGTCGCTATATAGCTGAAATATTGCTGAACGCGACATTAAACCTTAATTCTCTCTCTCTCTCTCTCTCTCTCTCTCTCTCTCTCATTTATACGGTCTCATTTCACGACGGGCGTATGAAAAACCTGATGTTTTACCTACCACAATAAAAAATATACCTCTCTCTCTCTCTCTCTCTCTCTCTCTCTCTCTAACAACATGAGAGGTGATCTCCCGATCACACACATAGATAAAAAAAAATGCGAAAAGACGAGATGGCCGCATCCGGCCTCCATAATAATGTCCTCGGAAATGTATGTCCAGCTAAAGAATAGAATAGAGTAGAATATAACATATCAGACAACCACTGGATCATGTGCTTGGAAATATTAGGGTATTTAGGGGTGAACGGGCCAGACAACCAGTGGTTAATGTCCTCGGATATATAAAGTTTTATATCCTAGAAAATATTAGGGTGTGTAAGGATGAACGGATCAACTGACCAATGTATCAATTGAAGCGATATGCAAGAGGTGGGAAAAATTGACGACGCCTGGCGACTAAAAAGCAGTCATATGACTCTACAGGAAAGAATTCGTCGACATCCAACACATACCCGAGAATACCTCGGAACCTCGGACGTAACCTTAGTATCTCAGCCGCGCTTTTATTGCAGCTGTTCATGTGGAGACTATGAAGTATCCACACGGCCCCTAGCACAGGCTTAAGCGGAATTAGATACGCTAGCTCGGGAACTGTGGTGACAGATCAGCTCAAACAACTCATCTGATGTTAAAGGATGAGCATCATGGACGTCTGATCGAGTAAAAGCCTTAACATGGGGTAACCTGGTAAATGCAATAATACCTATAGGAAAACTAACCTGTAAAATCCGACGTCGTACGGCTTAAGTCATTGGAAATGTTACATTATGTAGAGAAGAACGGCCCAGCTAAAAAATAAAATAAAGAAGAATAGGACGGCAAAACACTGACAGCTGAACCTTCGCGACTGCATAACCTTCTGAGTGGACCATGCATTGGTAAATTCAACAATGGCGGTATATACAGGCACTGAGAGAAAAAGGGGAATCGTAGTGATGCTTGAAGGGGAATCCAGCAACGGTACCTCCCACGAGACCCCAAGTGAATCAACAGGATGCCCTAGGGGGGTCATAAGGAGAATCCTCTGGATGCCTTGGGTTCTCGTGGGGGGAAGGCAAGGGCGTAGACAAGTTGTCATTTTGGGGGGGGGGGGGCTTGAGAGGGGGAGAGTATCCCCCTCGCAGCTTAAGATTTTTTTTGAAACTTGATGGTAAATTGACACTCTCTGGGAGCATCTGAGTAGTATAACATTGTAACAACTGAACTTTGATTTATCCCAAAATGTCTCATAACATTGATGATCACTGCAATGATATACAAGCTGAAGTGATCATTCAGTCTCGGGTTTGCACTATAATTCAAGTTAATCCTTAGACAATACTATCCTGCCCCGATAGCAGCGCGTGTCTGAGGACGTTTCGTCTCGGACATTTTCGATGATATTTCTGGGACAATTTACCCGACAACTTTGAAACTTCACACAGTAGATAAAAAAAATACTCAATTTATTCCAAAGTATCAAGAAAATCCTTCCAGTAGTTCTCAATAAATCGCGAAAATAAAAATTAGATGGGAGATTTGTGAGATATTTTCGACGTCATGACGTCAAGCTCGCATGTTTTAACAATGACAGATCAAAGTTATCGTGGCCCCAACATAACATGGTAGGTGTCGTTGACTTTGGTCAGTTCTCAACAAATTTTAATGAAAGACAGAAATATAATTAGGGTTATTTAGTTTATATACTGTGAAGTTTCAATGTTGTACGATAAATTTTCTCCGAAATATCACCAAAAACATCTGGAATTTATTATCTGGGGAAGACAGTAGGCTTATTTCTAGGGTTTCTTTTTGAAAAGTAATTGAGAGTTTGTATATCTCTTGTTGTGAATAAAAAAGTACTCAATTGAAAAACAAAATAGGTTTATAGTGAAAAAGTTACTAAAATTTCTGCTCATCGGAAGTTTTGATGTTTTCCGTCCAAATAGGGGGTATTTGATTGGATTTGGAGCACACTATTCCATTCTCGGAGGCGATCACACACGATTGGAGTCCGAAATCGTCAATCTATGGCTTTGGTCACTGATCAATTGCAATCTTATTTTAGGCCTAATGGTATGCACTGGCGGTGATAAGTTTACTTCTCCTGTAATAACAAGCTGAGTAGCTAGCAGGTCCTCCGCCAAGTAGCCTGTTTGACAGCATACAGCATATACGCTTCCAATATCTCCTTAAATATAACTTGGAAAGTGGAGATGTGTATGTGGAAAGAGACGTTTATCTGGAATTGTTGAGACAATTTGAGGAGATTTGGGAAGCAGTAATGGGTAGTGTAACACTGGAATGTAAGTCTGTATAGTTGTATTGGATTTGTGGATGGTGAGGTTTATAAATCGATGGATGGAATAGATCACGATATCACGTTCACAACACAGATGGGTGCAATATGGGTGAGTGAAATCCAAGATGGTCAGTGGCAGCCATCTTGGATTGCGTACCTCAGTACAAATCAACAAAAATGGCCATCTAACTGATGTGAAGCACCTTCTCAAGTTTGAAGTCAATTGGTCGAATTGTTCTCAAGATATCACGTTCACAAGATGTGGGACGGACGGACGGAAGGATGGAAGGACGTACGGAAGGACGGAAGGACGGACGGAAGGACGGACGGATGGCTAGCATTTCCAAGTCCCCCCACCACTTTGTGGTGGAGGACAATTAAGATACGTGATATGCTATGTTAGGTTTCTTTTTCTTTTTTTCATTCCTTTTTTCGTTTGTCTTGTTTTGTTTTGTTCTTTTTTTCTTTTTTTTGTTTGCCGGCCGTCAAAATTTGGGGGGGGGGGCTCAAACCCCCCCAAGCCCCCCGTTGTCTACGCCCTTGCTGAAGGGAGAATTCATTGCTGGATTCTCCATTTCTCTCGGTGTTATGAATAAATTATGAATGTGAATAACAACAACAACGATGGTTTGCTACTGTCCACTCCTGTTCTCAGCATTGATAGGAATTCTCTTAGTCAGACTTATAATGAGTTCGATCTATTTGGCAAATATTATCCTTAGAAAATGAGGAATTCCCACAAGAATTTAATGCACATGTGTGGATAGTAACAAACCTGTGTTGTCCTTCACATTGATGATCCATCCTTGTACATCATCGCGTTGATCCAAGAACTTTAGGGATACCGTATCACATTTGGAACAAAACTATATATATAGTGTGAAATATTACATCGATGGCACGAAGAAACTTAAGATTGATGTGGATTTTACTGAACAAAGACGACCCATGGTAGTCACTAAGCAGCAGACAGGCTGATGTAATACCAAGATCTCACAGCTACGTGGTGGGGTGATCAGGGGAATCATGTGGAGAAACTGGGGAATCGGGACGAATCCCTGGGGTATCTTGTCCAGAATCAGGGGTCACTAACTTCCAGATAACCTTTCCGGCATCATAGTGATTCCTCTGGGGAATCGTTCTGAAACCTATGGGAATATACCCGAGAACCAGGGATCTCCAGCGTCTAGATACCCCTTTGTGCATCATAGTGATTCCTCTGGGGAATCGTTCTGAAACCTATGGGAATATACCCGAGAACCAGGGATCTCCAGCGTCTAGATACCCCTTTGTGCATCATGGTGAATCCTCTTTTTCTCTCAGTGCATTGCGTTTTGTCTTTTTTTATCTTCGAAATTGCTGCCTTTTGCGCCTAAAAGTGCCCAAAATTATTTTACTTCACACAAGATAATTATGTCCAAATTTTTTCCTATGTTTGCCGGGAAAATTGCACATTTGAAAAATTCTACTTCAAAATCGAACAGAAGGTGATTTTTTAGAATATGACGTCGCTGTGACGTCATCAAGACGGTTATCTTGAATTGTTTTACACATTCCGTTAGGGCTTGATCCCAATATATATTGTGGAAAGTTTCAGCCCCCTAGCCCAATCTGTTCTTTGGAAATTGATGTGATAAACATGATATGTTAAATGTTTTCGGGTTATCTCTGAAATTTGTATGTATTCTCTTATTACAGCATTTGGTCATGACAGAACTGTTTCACTTCACGGTAATATCTCATTTGTGTCCATTTTCTTTGAAAATGGGCAAATATCGGGTCAATCTCAGTAAACTCAGATATAATATTATGATATTATATCTGAGTTTACTGAGATTTCAGCGCTATATAAATCCCGTGCGAATTTCAATCTACATTTGTTAGCCAATCGGATGGCTAGCTTGGTGAAACAATTTCAAAATCACACCCACAGTAATTACACACCAACATAGTAAACAGTATCGGGGAACAGTATCCAAATGTGGCATCATTTCCAGACAGTATGCATGGTAAACGTGAACATCAGAGTGTTTACCCGCGCCGAAAAGTCTGGCTTTGTAGGCGGCAGAAAATATCAAAAGATCGTGCCATGCGAAGGTGTTAATTTTCCGTGAACTAAGCCTCCATCATTGTGAAAGTGAAAAAGCAGAAATTATCGCGATTTGATTATTATGGGATCTCGTAGAATATGGACGAACATTTCCCACGAATTTACCATAGCGTCAGGTCAAGATGGTATTCCCCTGATTTACCATCTTGGTTTACCTTTATTGATATTGGGCGACATGTGCCAAATTACTGAGTAATAAATCGGTCGTTTTCTATGAGATCACGACATGCGATATGTCAAAATGATCTCAGTAACCTGGACATCTTTAATATGAAATAAAACGTTTCGGCCAAATTGTTCAACTTGAATCGTAGCGTATATAATATCGTTACGATTAACCGGTACTTCAAAACCCCGTAGACGGTCAGTGGCGACTGGTATATTTAATCACTGACCTGCATGGTATTTAATTAGTTCTGACACCAATTAGTTCTGACATTTCAACCGAAATGTACACTTATCAAATACTCAACACGGAAGAAAGGAAATGCATTATTGAAATAGCAAACAATAACAATGTAATATTCAATATGTTCAACAGAGTAGTATATCAATAGCTCAAGAATCACTTTGAGTTTCAGGTGACGTTGAATAATTTACTTCATTTAATCAATCATCAAGTATTATAGGCAGCAGGCTCTCATGAATATACGCGTTTGTTGTTTATATTCTATTTCTTCTGAACGACAGCTATTAACCCGGAGACGATTACCCAGGTTCCTGTTAAATGATCAACACTTCAGGGGAAACAACTCCTCCAAATAACCCCTCTCTCCATGTAACAAGGGAGGTAAATACGGTGTATCGTACGGATGACACTGGAAAGATGCATATTTTGTCTGTGTGATCTGGTGTAATCACATGTAATATTCGACTCCAGATGTTTCAGTGGAAATCCTTTTGTATAATATTCCCTGTTTTACCCTGAGTGCATGTACCTGTAGACTATAGATCTAGAATAAAAACAAAAATCCCTGAGACAGTGATATTATACGCTCTTATGACGTATCATTTTTTTCAATTGTTGCTTAAAACAGGGGAAGAATAAACTTATCTCCGCCAGTGCGTACCAGTAGGCTCATAATAAGATTGCAGTCGATCAATGAACAAAGCCACAGATAGCAAGGGCGTCGAAGCGATGCACAAAAAAAAATTAAAAAACGAAAGAAAGAAAGAAAAATAGAAGAAAGAAAAAAACGAAGAAAGAAACACAAAATATAAAACAAACTAGAACTGCAAGCAGTTTTGGGAAAGCTTCCGAGTTGAAGAAGTCTTTGATCAGTCCGGAGCGCCAGTGAATGAGCGCCAGTGAATTTGTAAGCGGCCCTGAGCACTGACTAGCCTCTTGGGACAATTCCGTTCGTGAAAAGTAACATGTACGTTCATATGCAGGATTCACGTTATTTTATCAACGAATCAAGAAATTATTTTTTTCCATACGAATTCGTTGTTATATGTCATACACGCTAGGTTGTTTCTGGCTGCGTGCTACATTTCCCGGTGGGTACCCGACATTATGTTTCCAACAATAGACGGCTTAACGAGCTATGGTAAAAACAAGAGCTCAATAGCGCGTTTCATCTTGTATCACCTGAAAACGCACTGTTCTGGTCATTTGCGTACAAGTACGCTTTTCAAGCCCCATTTTCCAGGGAGGTAACTCTTGGTTCCTTTTTTCCGCCAGGGGGCGCTCTTGTAGGTATGACGTCACTTCCGGTCTGGGTGAATGGAGCGTGACCTGGGAACATGATAGGATATGTACTGACCTATCTGTGGGGTTTTTCCACAATGTCGTTCACCTCCGTGTCTTTTCGGTTACGTCCGTGTCTCTTCGGTCACCTCCGTGACATCTTCGGTGATCTCCGTGACATCCTCGGATTTATACAATATACAGGCCTGTATGGGGTATGGGGATGGTCATTTTTGAACATGATAGGCCATGTACTGACCTATCTGTGGGTTTTTCCCCGCCAGAATTTCGCTGTCGTCTGCTTGGGTTGTCACGTGCCGAACACCTGGCTCCCCGAATTGCAACATTGTTGCACGTTCGCTACAATGTTGCGGTGAACACCTGGTCTGGCGTCTGCGTGAGTGAGTTCACGTGCCGAACACCTGGCTCCCCGAATTGCAACAATGTTGCACGTTCGCTACAATGTTGCGACGACCGTGAAGACCTGGTCTGGCGTCTGCGTGAGTGAGCTCACGTGCCGAACACCTGGCTCCCCGAGATCAAGGCATGTCCAGACTTGTTCTGGGTTGTACAGTTCTACCATGCAGAGGACGGGTACTAGCTGATCAGTGCGTGACCTCTCTTGCTGGAGGCGTGTCGCGACTGACCAATCAGAATTGAGAACGAAGCCCGCCATAATCTAACTGTTTCTAGATGGACGGACAGTTACGTTGGATTTTGAATCGCCCGGCAAAGGTAAAAAGTTGCACAAATTTACTAATTTGACGACGGGAATATATAAAGTGATACTTGTAGAATATGCTGATGTATTTTTTTTGGCGGTAAACCGTTTATTTATCGATTCACCCAAAGTCCGTTTCACACCTTGATGTGGATTTATATAAAGCATGGGGTTATATATAGAGACGCCATATTTCGACACTCCAGCCTAATACCACCTCTACGTCAGTTCCACGTCACACCCAGCCCGTTGGATACTCCCTCACGTATGATTTACATTGATACCTCACTCGATCCAATCGGCCCAATAGTGGCCCACCTAAACCCCAACACGTCTATTTCTATACTACGGCCAGACTGCGCATGCGCAGACTATTGACAACGAACGACACACCAGCCCAGGCGGATGCTCCCTCACGACAGCTTCAAAATAAGACCTCATACGACACCATAGGATCATTAGGGGCTCACCTAAACCCTAAAACGTCTATTTCCACACCCTTTTCCCAGAATTCCCTGTCTACGCATGCGCAAAATGTTGACAACGGCCGAGACACTAGTCCAATCGGATGCCCCCTCACATATGCTTCACACCTCACTCAACTCCATCGGCTCATTAGTGTTTCACCTAGATCCCAAAACGTCTATTTTCATACCGTTTGCCTATGGCGCATGCGCAGAATGACGATATTCCGACCCCACATCCACCCAGTGGGATGCCCCCTCACATAGGCTTCACATTGATACCTCACTCGACCCCATCGGTCCATTAGTGGCTCACCTAGACCCCAAAACGGTTATTTCCATAACCTTGGTCTACCGCGCATGCGCAGAATGACGATATTTCAACCCCACACCCAGCTCGTCGGATGCGCCTTCACGAATGCTTCACATTGATACCTCATACGACTCCATCGACCCACTAGTGGCCCACCTAGACCCAAAACGTCTATTTCCATACACTTTGTCTATAGATTTAATATGCATTCCTAGTACCCGTCCTCTGCATGGTAGAACTGTACAACCCAGAACAAGTCTGGACATGCCTTGATCTCGGGGAGCCAGGTGTTCGGCACGTGAGCTCACTCACGCAGACGCCAGACCAGGTCTTCACGGTCGTCGCAACATTGTTGCAATTCGGGGAGCCAGGTGTTCGGCACGTGAACTCACTCACGCAGACGCCAGACCAGGTGTTCACCGCAACATTGTAGCGAACGTGCAATAATGTTGCAATTCGGGGAGCCAGGTGTTCGGTACGTGACAACCCAAGCAGACGACAGCGAAATTCTGGCGGGAAAAAACCCAAAGACAGGTCAGTACATGGCCTATCATGTTCAAAAATGACCATCCCCATACCCCATACAGGCCTGTATATTGTATAAATCCGAAGATGTGACGGAGATCACCGAAGATGTCACGGAGGTGACCGAAGAGACACGGACGTAACCGAAAAGACACGGAGGTGAACGACATTGTGGAAAAACCCCACAGACAGGTCAGTACATATCCGGCCTATCATGTTCCCAGGTCACGCTCCATTCACCCAGACCGGAAGTGACGTCATACCTACAAGAATTCAGAATCACAGCTTTGCGTGCTCATGATAAAAGAATTAGGAAAGAACTAAAAATACACTTCACTCCAGAGTGAGTTTATTCGCGAGGAATCGCTCAGAACGCGTCTTCGGCGATCTTGACCCCAGGAGCTTCCGGGGCCTAGGCGGCCCCTGCACCCTCGTCTAAAGTTCTATGATAGTAACCCCTCCTGTCTCGCAAGGTCGTACCAATATAAATTTGCTTCCGACGCGCCTGTATAGTGCAGCTCGTAGGCCTATCATTGTAGTGATCGCCACTGTTATGCAACTTTTGGCACAAATCAAAAGTTCATTCTTATACCGCTCAAATGCCCCAAGAGAGTGCCAATTTACTGTCAATTTTCAACAAAAAAAAATCCTGCGCTGCGAGGGGCTATCCCCTCTCTGAGGCTCTCTCCCGTTGACGCCCCCCCCCCCCCCAACTTGAAAACTTGTCTACGCCCTTGCTTCACGGCATACACTGAAGTCAAAATATTTACACACCTTGACCCAAGTCAAGTGCTGCGTGACAGTATTCTCTTTCCAATGCACTGCACCTCGACTTTCAATCCATGGGTGGTAGCCTAACGAGTAATATTATACGTTTGTTGAACCGGAACCCGTTCTCTTCACGGCAGGTGGTTATTATTTTGGGGAGACCGGGGCGCATTGGGACACTGGGCACCGTGCATGGGACAAGCGTCATCGAGTCTAAAACTAGAATGGGATCCCCAATATGACATCAACCAAGCGGGCAAAATACGTTGAAATGACGTCGAAATAGGTTTGATTTTGAAAATTGGATCGACGTTGACCTTCCAACGTTGAATGGACGTCATATCATGAAAACTGGATCGACATTAACCTTCCAACGTTGGATGGACGTTGTTTATAGTTGTTCGACGTCGAGACGTACTTTATACCAAATTTCAACGTTGGATCTACGTCGAGTGCCCGCTGGGCAACAGTTTGGGAGAAATCTCTTTCCGCTTCTTTTGGTTAGTGAAAGAGACAGACAGTGTCAACAGGGACAAAATTTGAGTAGCCTAAAATTTTACTTTTCCGGCATTTCAAGTAAATCTGAGCTGTGGGCTAGTTGTTATCATGTTCCTAAATGATGTTGCAGTCGAATATAACAGCATCAATCAATATTTTTGCAATTTTGTTGAACTCACCTGCTTGCACATGTCTGACCTCTGGCCCAAAATGGCTGCCTGGTGCCGTTGGGTCCAATTGGGACAAAAATGCTGGGGCTCATTAGGACACGCAATGGTACATTGACTTTGTAAAATGCCAGCAGAATAGTTGCTTCTGGCATTATTGTTCCTGGTATCACAACTACATGACTGCTATTTTTTTTTCTCTGTAAATCAAATTATTTCTAATCAACTAGGTTATTCTGTATACTTAATTATCTCCGCTTGATTGTATATCTGCTCGATGACGGGCGTCGTGATCAGCAAATAAAGAAACTTGAACCTTGAACCTGTCCGATAACCAGAAGCGACAAGTTTCATATCCGTCTTGTTTCAAGAAATAAATAATATCAGATATGACGTTTTCCTTTAATTACATCAGACGGCCAACTACCGGCATCTCCGGGTTGCGAAACAATAATATAAATATTTTACGTATAATGTACCGTAAGTATAAGGGGTTTTAATACAAATCGGTGATTTTCTTCGTTTTTCTCAGTTTTATGCTGCAGACCGCGAAAATATGGACATTTGCCACGACTCTCTTTATTTTTTTAATAACTGCTACATCTTCTTTCAACTAAGTTGATTAATTTTTCACTGCCCTCTATTAAAGCAGTTGATTAACTTTTCACCGCCCTCTAAGTAACGGTAGTGGAATTCCCTCGAGACACAGGTGCAGGTACAAAAGCATGAGTAGTATTGTATTCCAATTTTACTGCGCCTTGCACTCCTTGTTTCTTGAGTGATTGGAAAGATAACAAGCAGCCAGAGGATGCTATGTCCCCCGCCAAAATGGCAGCAATATTTATAAGCGCTGTCGGTTACAGAAGATATTCATGAGGATGGCAACAGCTACTTCACAGGCGTAAGAAGCAGAGGGGTCTTTCCACCTTCCCAGGTTTTGAGATCAACTCCGAATGGCTGACTGAATGTTGATTGCTACTGTAATATATTTTCTTTACCATGCATGCCATGTAGCATGAAAATTATGTAACCGAAATGCAACCCCAAGAGACAACTCATGGCATATTATCTGCAAACTAAATTTGACAAGAATATGAAGGCATCCTCAACCTATTGCCCAGAAACCAAATTTAGACTTTGCTACAAGGAGTCACCACCTGTAGGTGCAAGCAGGCAAAACACAATCCCAAATGACATCTCATGTCATGCTATCGGCATATGAACTTTGAGACTCTGAAGAGGGGTCCTCAAGTTATTGCCGGTACTAGATGCCCACCGGTGTTCATGTTATTTGGGGCGGGTCACATATGAATACAAAATTTGAGAATAATCTGATGAGCAGTTGCCAAATTATTGCCCGGAAATAAATTTTTCCACCAGGAGACGCCACCTGTAGGCAGAAGCGGGAAAAATACAATCCCAAGGAACATGGTATCGTGGGGACATCTGCATACCAAATTTGAGAAGAATCCGATGAGGGTCCTCAAGTTATTGCCCAGAAACCAAATTTAGATTTTGACACCAGGTGACGCCACCTCTAGGCGCAAGTCAGTGAAATGCATTATCAAGCGACATCTTATGTCACGGTACATTCATACAAAATTTGAGAAGAATCCGATGGTCAGTTCTCAAGTTATTACCCGGAAACGAATTTGTGATGTTGCCACCAGGTGGCGCCACCTGTGAGTGCAAGTGAGCGAAAGGCAATTCCAAGCAACAGCTCCTGGCATGGTAAATGCATGCCAAATTTGAGAAGAATCCGATGAGCCGCAACGTTTCTCATGTTACCCAGAAAGGTATGTAGGATATTTCAAAGAAATTCGACCAAGTGTTTCTAAGTTATCACTTGCAGCATGGAATAATGGAATGAACTCTAGTGGCGCCACCTCCGGGTGGATTTTGCTGAAACGCATCACCAACGGTGTTTTGTCGCAGGGAATGCATTTACCAAATTTCGAAGAAATCCGACAAATTGTTCGAAAGTTATCGCTCGCGAAGGATTTGAACAAACATGAACGGACATGCATTAAAGATTGGAACAAGACCCAGTGGCGCCACCTACAGGCGGATCTTGCTGAAACGTAATACCAGCGACGTCTTGTCGCAAAGAATGCAGATGCCAAATTTCGGAGGAATCCGACAAAGCATTTAGGAGTTATCGCTTACGCAGTATTTGCACGGACATGCACTAACTATTGGAACAAGACCCTGTGGCGCTACCTACAGGTGGATCTTGCTGAAACGTAATACCAACAGACGTCTTGTCGCAAAGAATGCAGATGCCAAATTTCGGAGGAATCCGACAAAGCAGTTAGGAGCTATCGCTTATGAAGCATTTGCACGAACATCCACTAAAGATTGGAACAAGACCCAGTGGCGCCACCTACAGGCGGATCTTGCTGAAACGTAATACCAACAGACGTCTTGTCGCAAAGAATGCAGATGCCAAATTTCGGAGGAATCCGACAAAGCATTTAGGAGTTATCGCTTACGAAGTATTTGCACGGACATGCACTAAAGATTGGAACAAGACCCAGTGGCGCCACCTACAGGCGGATCTTGCTGAAACGTAATACCAAGAGACGTATTGTCGCAAAGAATGCAGATGCCAAATTTCGGAGGAATCCGACGAAAGCATTTAGAAGTTATTGCTTACGAAGTATTTGCACGGACATGTCCGTGCATGCACGGACACATAGAAGCAAGACCCCAGTGGCGCCACCTACAGGCGGATCTTGCTGAAACGTAATACCAAGAGACGTCTTGTCGCAAAGAATGCAGATGCCAAATTTCGGAGGAATCCGACAAAGCATTTAGAAGTTATTGCTTACGAAGTATTTGCACGGACATGTCCGTGCATGCACGGACACATAGAAGCAAGAACCATTTTAAAGTCCCCGGCCGCGTTGCGGCGGGGGACAAAAATCTATACTTCACTGATTCAACACCAGCCATGTCGGGAACAACACAGCTGATCAATTTAACTTTTCTTTAACATATGTAGCCTGTATATTACCATATACTCATCAAACCCAAAAAGCCCAAAACCTCCAATGAGCAGGCAGTGGGGGTATACCCCGTGAATTCTGTTCTGCATAAACAGTGTTCATAACAAAAAAACGAACACAGGCATTATAATATCTCAGACACAGGTATCACCTGCATCATAATTAATATCTCGGCCATACAGGCATCATAAATTTTATCTTAGCCACACAGGCATTATTATATTTGAGCCACATAGGCATATAATATCTCAGCAACACATACATTACAATTGATATCTCGGTCACACGGGCTTCATAAATTATATCTTAGCCACACACGCATTATTATATCTGAGCCACACAGACATATAATATCTCATCAACACATGAATTATTAATAATATCTCGGTCACACAGGCATCATGAATTATATCTTAGTCACACAGGCATTATTAAATCTGAGCCACACAGGCATATATTCTCTCAGCAACACATGCTTTATAATCAATATCTCGGCCACACAGGCATCATCAATTATATTTCAGCCACCCAGTCATTATAATATCTGAGCCACACAGGCATATAATATCTCAGCAACACATGCATTATAAATAATATCTCGGCCACACAGGCATCATGAATTATATCTTAGCCACACAGGCATTATTATATCAGAGCCACACAGGCATATATAATCTCAGCAACACATGCATTATAAATAATATCTCAGCCACACAGGCATCATCAATTATATCTTAGCCACACAGGCATTCTTATATCAGAGCCACACAGGCATATAATATCTGAGCCACACAGGCATATATAATCTCAGCAACACATGCATTATAATTAATATCTCGGCCACACATGCATTATTATATCTGAGCCACACAGACATATATAATCTCAGCAACACCTGCATTATAATTAATATCTCGGCCACACAGGCATCGTAATTATATCTTAGCCACACAGGCATTATTATATCTGAACCAGACAGGCATATATAATCTCAACGACAAATGCATTATAATTAATATCTCGGCCACACAGGCATTATTATATATGAGCCACACAGGCATATATAATCTCAGCAACACATGCATTATAATTAATATCTCGGCCACACAGGCATCGTAATTATATCTTAGCCACACAGGCATTATTATATCTGAGCCACACAGGCATATATAATCTCAGCAACACCTGCATTATAATTAATATCTCGGCCACACAGGCATCGTAATTATATCAGCCACCCAGTCATTATTATATCTGAGTCACACAGGTATATAATATCTCATCAACACATGCATTATA